>PVJI01021328.1:0-26807 GCA_004026765.1 Micronycteris hirsuta
AAAAATGTACAAAAGATTTGAACTTCACAGAAGAAAGTATTCAGATGGCAATTAAGTATATGAAAAGATGTTCAACATCACAGGTAATTAGGGAACTACAATTCAAAACAGCGAAATACCACTACACATCTATTAGAACAGCCAAAGTCTGGAACCCTGACAATGCCAAATGCTGGCAAGGGTGTGGAGCATCGGGAAGTGCCATTCATTCCTGGTGGGAACGCAAAACTAGTACAGCCACTTTAGAAGACAATTTGGCAGTTTCTTATAAAACTAAATGCACTCTTACTATATGATCCATCAAGCATGCTCCTTGGTATTTACCCAAATGAGTTGAGAACTTACGTCTGCATAAAAACCTGCATGTGAATGTTTATAGTAACTTAATTCATAATTGCCCAACTTAGAAGCAACCAAGATTATCTTTCAGTCAGTGCATGGATAAAAAAATATAGTATATCCAGACATGGAACATTATTCAGTGATAAAAATAAAAGTTATCAAGCCATAAAAAAATGCTTATACCATGCACAAGAATAAATTCAAAGTGGATTAAAAACTTAAAGTTTAGACCCAAAACCATAGAATTCCTAGAAGAAAACAGGCAATAAAATCTTAGACATTTCTTGTAGAAATATTTTTTCTGATATATCTCCTCAGGCAAGGGAAACAAAAGAAAAAATAAACAAATGGTACTACATCAAACTAAAAAGTTTTTGCATAGCAAACCATCAACAAAATGAAAAGACAACCCACTGAATGGGAGAACATATTTGCCAATGATACATCTGATCAGGAGTCAATATCCAAAATTTATAAAGAACTTATAAAACTCAACACCAAAAAAAAAAAAACCACAATAAAAAACCAATCCAATTAAAAATAGGCAGAGGACCTGAATAGATATTTCTCCAAAGAAGACATACAGATAGCCAGTAGGCATATGAAAAGATGCTCAACATCACACAATCATCAGAGAATGCAAATTAAAACCACAATGAGATATCACCTCACACCTGTCAGAATGACTATTGTCAATAAATCAACAAACAAGTGCTGGTTAGGATGTGGAGAAAGGGGAGCCCTTTTGCACTGTTGGTGGGAATGCAGATTGGTGCAACCACTATGGAAAGCAGTACGGAGATAGCTCAAAAAATTAAAAATGGAACTTCCTTATGACCCAGGATTTCCACTTTTGGGAATTTATCCAAAGAAACCCAAAACACAAATTTGAAAGAACAAAAGCGCCGCTATGTTCACTGCAGCATTATTTACAATCGCCAAGATAAGCAAGCAGTCCAGGTGTCCATCAGTAGATAAGTGGCTAAAACAACTATGGGACATTTACACAATGGAATACTACTTGGCCATAATAAAAAAGAAAATAAAATTTCACCCTTTTAGACAGCATGGATTGACCTGGAGAACACTATGCTAAGTGAAATAAACCTGTCAGAGAAAGACAAACACCGTACGATTTCACTCATATGTGGAATCTAATGAACAAACTGAACTAACAAAATGGAGACAGACTCACAGATAGAGAGCAGGCTGACAGCTCTAAAGGGAGGGGTTGGAGGGATCCAGCAAAAAGGAAAAAGCACTCATGGACATGGACAACAGTGTGGTGACTGGGGGGTAGGAGAGTATAAGGAGGATAAATAATAATGGAAAAAATACAAAAAACCAAAGTAAAATAAAACCAACTTGCAGTTTTAAGAAAATGAAGAACATTAAAAGGACATTTTTAGGTGAAAGAAGTATATTTGAAAAGGCTAAAAACTGCACGATTACAGTAATAGGACATCCTGGAAAAGGCAGAACTTTAGAGACAGTAAAAAAAACGAGAGGTTCAGGGAAGAGAGGTAGGGGTGAACAGACGAAGCACAGGTGATTGTCAGGGTAGCGAAACTTCTCCACATGACGCTGTAATGGTGAATACATGTCTACATTTGTCAAAACCCACACACAATTTATAATACAAAGTTCATCTCTTACATAGACAAGGGACTTTAGATAAGAGTGTATCATCATTAGTTCATCAATACCAACAAATGCACTCACTATTTCAAGATGTTAATAATAGGGAAAATGTGGGGAGTAAATGGGAACTGTAGATTCAGTTTCTCTGTAAACCTAAAACTGCTCAAAAAACGAAGTCTGTTTTAAAATACTATGTCACTGACTTACTCTCCCTCAGTACACATCCTTACTGAATGTGTGCTGAATGTGCAGCGTCAGAAAAAAAGGTAGTCAAGTTCTTTTAGATGATGTTTTAAAATGTCCTTATAAATAAAGGCCAATCTGATAAAATACTGTAACAGCATATATAATGTTAAAGTAAAAATACGTTATCTCAGAGAACGAGAGAGAAAATTGATTTATATAATTTAAAAATGATTTTCATAGTGTAAAAACACTATACAATACTAAAATGTATAACTGAGAATATTACTCATATATACATAAATGTATTAATACTGTATTAATGGTATTATAATAGCATTTATAGCAAGCTTAATCTATCATGTGTTGTACAAAGTGTATTATATACATGATCTCTTCGTTAACTCAATTTTTCACTTCACTAAACACATAAATAACAATAGATTCTATGCTGGTTATACATGGTCACATTAACCAGCCTTCCCAAATCCTGACTTTTACCAACATTAATGTAATTAGAAAAACCAAAATAAATAAATTCAAATACTTTTCCTATACAGGCATAAGCAGAACCAGAGAAAATAACTGGTCCCATCACTATTAAGACGTTCTAAATAACCACCTATTAACAGTTATGTACCCATGTCAAATACTGCCTTCTCTATGAACCTTTCTTCCAATTTATCTGACCCACTGCTGTTGGCTTCCCCAGACCCATGCCCTCTACTGCACAAAAGTAGTTGCCTCTATCTTCGTATTTTCATTGTATGTGTATATGCTTCTTTGTAGCATTTCTCTGTTTTTATAATTCATTTAGAAAAATACATACAAACAACAAAGAAAGAAGCAAATCTTTTCCTTCCGACCTGAGGATAAGTACTGTAAGGGCAAAGGCATTATCTAAGTCATCTTTCCATCTTACGTATTTTTCGACCAACTAGCAGTAAAAACAACTGTTCAGTTTAAGTTTTCCTGAAAGAATATACAGTATATCAAATTCAGACAGTTAAATGTTCATTCTCATCAAATTTGATATCATGAACTCAATGTCTTTTAAAGATTTCTGATGCCTTCTCTTCCTTCTTCCATACCTGGTTATCCCAATATATGAAACTTCCTGCCTCTTTTCATTGTTAACCAGTGAAAGCCCAAGACTGTGAAGAGAGAAGGTTATTTCATGATCAGCCTGCTCCATTTCTTCTGCCTGCAGCGCTTTGGAAACCAAGGCAACATCATCAGTGAAAAGCAAAACTCTCTGGCGCCCATCTAGGAATGACACCCAGTGTATCTGGCTGTTCGCATCATATGGAAACTGTCCACACTCATCCTGGGGAAAAGAGAGACTTTATATCATTAAACCCACAAACAGTTTTTGTTACATAAAGATGAACTATAGTAACTGAGAAAGTTTAGAGAAGTTTAAAAAGCAGAACTATAAATTGGAAAACTCTAAAAGAAAAAAAAAATTGGAAAACTCTAGCGATCAAAATGACAAATTAAAGTTACAATCTATTTCAAAACATGCACCAATTTTTTCAAATAATAGTAACGATCAATAGTGCTTAATATTTTTATTCCTTAATTTGAGTTACTGAATTGGTGCTCAAAAGGCACTCGGTAGGAACAAGAGCAGCCTTCGGTGTTACCAATGCTGTAATATGCTTACATGTCTCCAAGACGGACAACAGGACAGTTCAGAAGCTTATCAGACCTCAGGTGAAACTAATTTCTGCTTTAATATTTTTGTTTTAATATTTTATAACACTGCAAACATTTATATAAATTTTGGCTGAAATTCTCATATAGCCCTGAAAAATATGAGCCTTGATTTATTTGGTATTTTCAGAGATTAAAATGATTCCTCTTCATTCTGGGTATGACATAAATATATCCACAGTTCATTTCAACAAGCAGTACCATGTGCTTTTCATCTCATGCTTTCTTGGGGAAAACCCCCCAAAAAACAAACAAAAGAAATAACCAAGAATATAGAAAATAGGTGAGTTTTACTATTGTTAAAATTTATCTATTGCTGCTATTTTCTTAAAGATTTATTTATTTATTTTTGAGAGAGGAGAAGGGAGGGAGAGAAACATCAATATGTTAGAGAAACATCGACCTCTTGCCAAGCCTCCAACTGTGGACCTGGCTGGCAACCTAGGCCTGTGCCCTGACCGGGAATCGAACCTGCCACCTTTGAATCGCAGACTGCACTCAATCTACTGAGCCACATCAGCCAGGGCTATCTATTGCTTTTAACATATGTCAAAGTAGCCTATCAAATTCTTTTAAACTCTAATATGCAATCAAATTGTAAAGTGTTTCAGACATACATATTAAGACGGTGAATTCTCTTTTTGTAAACTACAAAATTTGATATGCATGTTGGTTCAATCTTAGAAATTTAAATACTCAAATCTGTTTTTCATCTATTTGATCTCTTAAAAATTAAGTGAGGTTTGTTAAAATATCCTCTGGTAACTGTGTTTCCTTTGACTTCAGCATTTTAAGCTTTGTATTTTGATGTTACTCAGTGCATGAGGCTAGAGCTATCGCACCTTCTTTGTGATGTTATCATATTCTATTCAACAGTATTTGCTTTGAATTAGAATTGTTCAGAAATTAAAATCAACAACTTTGCTTTCTTTTCACTTCTGTTTCCCTGTTAAATCTTTACTATATCTTTATGCTTATAATTTTCTGTGTAAGTTTGGTTAAGATAGATCTCTTGCAAGTAACTTAGAGTTAGATACTATTTTTTAATTTAATCTAAGTGGTTTTTTGTCATTTACTAAAAGAATTGAAACCACTTTCACTTACTGACATAACTGATGGAAGCAGAGGTTAGTGCGAAAAGTCCGTGACTATGAAGTCAGACAGACTGTAACCAGCAATTCTAATTGATCTGGAAAGGAAGTTCTGCTCAGGCCCTGGTGGACAGGAAAGGGAGTTCAAAGAAAATCCATACATTATTGGCAAACACTAGGTCTTTTCTCCTGAAGTATGAACAAACCAGAAAAAATTAACATGGGGTTTATGACAAAAATATTTTAAGAGAAAAATGTAACATTATCCTGTAAATTCAGAGGGTGATTATACCTCTGGAAAATTTTTTACTACGTGAGGACCAGAAGAAAATTTTCGAAATGTGTTTCTGGCATCCTCAGCTGAATTATAAAGAAAGGACAATTAAAAGAAAAGTATCAATCACTAGAACTAAAATCAGTGGTACATGAATTTTAAAACAACTGAGAAAATGAAAATAAAGGAAATTTTGCCACTGAAGTAAAAGAAAGAAGCATAAGGTAGTATGTAAGTAGCAAATACCTCTTATTATGTAGTTGTATATCACGTATTAATGTGTTTCACATATTATCTCCAATTCTTTTTTTTATTGAACTTATTGGCATGACACTGGTTAACAAAATTACACAGGTTTCAGGTGCACGGTTCTATAACACATCATCTGTACACTGTGCTGTGTGTTCCCCACCTCAGGTCATAAAAGATGAGAAGCAGTAAAAACTGCACCCCCCTGCTTACACTATACCAGTATTCCTTACGAATCTGACTCAATACACAGACTTTGCTATTCTTCCCCAGGATGTTATTCCCACTGTCTTCTCGGTGTCTGTATACTACTTTCTTGGATTTGTGGTTGCTGAGTAGCACTGAATATGAGGAGAGGGGAAATAATACCATATAGTACAGAAGCCCCTGGTAGAGGTCCTGTCTCTCTGAGTCATGTAGCTAAAAGTATCAGAGAATTTAAGCCTCCCTACCACTTATAAACCTTGAGAGTTTCTCTGTTTTAAAAAGCATACCACAAGCAAGCCAACAGATTGTCATCAAATTGTCATGGTGAAAGCCTCTCCAAGAATCTAATAACAGAGGAACTATTAGGCTCATTTTTATGGATATTTCAGAGGGAATATAGGAGAAGGTAATTCAGTCACTGTGGCCAGTTACCATTCTAAAGCAAAAGTGAAGAAAGCTTTTTTAAAAACCAGCATTATCAGACAATGGAATATGATAATGTGTGAACTTTTCATTACAGAATATATTCCTACAGAAACCAGATGATTGATCATTATGCAAGAGCAGTTTCTATCAGAGAAAGGTTGGTACATAAATTCTTAAGCCCTTCTCAAAATCTAAGAGTCTAAGAAATAACAAATGATTAATTTAGCTACCAAAATATTGTTTCAATACATATTTCATTAAATTCATATGGGAGAATTTGCATACTCTAAGACTCCTTTAATTAACAAAATATGGCCTTGATTGGGAAAGTATGCCTAAAACCTCCTAGCCAACAGTGATATGCACATGTTCTGAATAAAGCTGTTTTTCATTTAGCCTTAAAATTCCTTCCTTTTAAAATCAAGTAAAAGAAAATAAAGTACTTTGCTAATCTTCACTTGGGCAAGATGAAAAAGGCCTATTTTTTAAGTAGTAAATACATTATTTTGACATATCTAAGATAAAATGTTGGTGTGAACTATTTGCAATCTGAAGTTCAAAAGTAACTTATTCTGAAATATTCCCAATTAATTTTTAGTACAAAAACTAAAGATAATTGTGTGAAGCTAGCTTGTTTACTTCCTTTGCCATCATTCACATCACATGATACCTTTAAGAGATCCTGTTGCCCAGTATTTGTTTCGTATCTCCATGTAAGTTTTCTGGTACCAGTAGGATCTGCCCAGGCAAAAAGTCGAGCTTGTCTTGGCAGCAATTCCACTTCTTCCCGCGTCCCACTGAAAACACAGCCAAGAGAAGATTAAAATATCTTGGCCTTGAGAAACCCAGACCTGTGTTTTATTGAGGTAGGGGTTAGTACAAAAATCTTATGAAATTGCCTTTGTTAATAAAACACAACTCTGCTTAAAAATAAGTACCCTAAAATGCCCAGTAAACGAACGGCTTTGAAGCCTAAGGTAATAGAATATCGCCCTTTCTGAGGCTGAAGTATGCTCAATCAATGCAGGCAAGACCATGCCAATGGAGTTCACTGAGGTAAACAGACTGGCATGAGAGAGCACACCTGTAGAAAAAGCTATGAATAACAGCAGTGCTTAAACTTAAGCTTTTTAATCAAATATTATTCATAAGAAATATGAGTTGCAGAGAAAGAAATAACCGGGTCCATGCTGTTGCCACTCTAAGTGTGGTCGGCGGACCAGCAGAATCAGCATTACCTGGGGGCCTGCTGGAATCGCAAAATCCTGGACCCCATTTAAACCCACTAAATCAAAGTCTGCACTTTAATGAGATTTCTAGAAGACTTTGAAATTGATCAT
Organism: Micronycteris hirsuta; assembly: GCA_004026765.1. Taxonomy (NCBI): domain Eukaryota; kingdom Metazoa; phylum Chordata; class Mammalia; order Chiroptera; family Phyllostomidae; genus Micronycteris; species Micronycteris hirsuta. The sequence goes on from PVJI01021328.1 coordinate 7,470, forward strand.
TAAAGTTTAAGAAGTATTGGTCTATATAGTATAAAAAACTTACCAGAGCACTAAATAAAAAAGTAACCACTTGGGTTTCAATTTCAGTCTGCACTTCTAAATTTCTCAGCAAATTCAACCCAAGGCATGAGAGTTAAGAAAACCCAATTCTGGCCCTGGCTGGGTGGCTCAGTTGGTTGGAGCATCGTCCCCTACCCCACAAGGCTACGGGTTCCATTCCCAGTCAGGGCACATATCTAGGTGATGGATTTGATCCCCGGTTGGGGTATGTACAGGAGGCAACCAACTGATGTTTCTCTCTCTCTTGCTTTCTCTCTCTCCCTTCCCTCTTTCTCTAAAATCAATAAACATATCCTCGAGTGAGAATTTTTAAAAAATAGACAAATCTGAAAGGCATTATTTTATATTTATAATTATATATGTAAAATTGTTTTAAAATAAGACAATGCAGATTTATAATTCTTTGCAAATATACATTATATATTGTAAGGGTTTAAAACTATCATTACATAATGGTATTATAAGGTAAATGGAGGCAGTCTGGCTTCCTCACCCAGGTATCTGGGCAATTAAGGGAAGCAGTTTCCCATTACCTTGAGAATGGGCCTGATAAACTGTACCCGCATCTTTGAGTGGGTTTGCATGCACAGTATGAAGCTCTGTTGCATAATATCTGTTGGCACCCTGCTGGCTTTGTCTGTGTTCTATTATTTAAGAGGGTAGGGGCTCCCAGCTGGGTGCCACATAGAGGGGACAGGTGGCACGCAGGGACATGCAGGGGTACAACGCAGCTTGCAGCATGCATGAATAGCCCACCCTTGAATAAAGGCATGTCAGACATCCCAAGGGCTCCATGAATACTCTCCTGTCTGCCCGAATTCTGTGAACCTGTCTGGCCTTCACAGGTTGCAACACAGGTATCATCCAAGCCAATGACAGCACAGGCAAGACCAAAAGAACTCCTATCAGTCTGCACTATCTACTCAATGTCCACCCACTTAATCTTTTACAATCCCTACCAAAAAGAAAACAAAAAAAACCTTAGATGTAAATTTGTAGGAAGAGGTTCGATAAGCATTATCAGATTACAAAAGAAAAATAATGTTTAAACAGGTTCACAATTCCTTATATGCAATTCTGAAATTTAAAAAACTCCAAAAGTCCAAAGATTTTGCTCTAAGTTTGGTGCTAACAGTCATTTGGCAGCAAAATCTGACCTGAAATGATGTGAGACTACTAATCATTTTTATTTATCCCAATTGGTATAAATATTCATAACTTTTGCTGCAGAAATATTAATGTGTTTGACTATAGAGACCCGTCTCAAAATCTGCTTAGGGTATTAGTAACAAACAGCATGTGTTCCATATTACCTTTCTAAACTCCGAAAACATTTGGAATGTGAAACACATTTAGTCTCAAGTGTTTCCTAAAAGGAATTTTGGACCAATAAAAGCAAATCAGATTTTCCATGAACTCTTTTCACCATACCTCTGTTTATATTTGAGGGTGTTCCATGGTGTGTGGTTTATTATTAGGGCAGGTGCAGATCCCTCGTGGTAATCAGAGAAGGTTATGACAGTTGAATGTTGAGCAGTGTTTACATCCACCAAGAGAGCCCCATTCTATTGTAGGGAAAAAAAGTATGTTTGAGGTATTGCTTTACCCTGCATGTACGCTTGGAATTTCAATCAGCTATGTATACGCAAAAAGGTTGTTTTCTTAAATTCTCACTGAAAAGAGACTGGCTCTGATCTCTTACAAATGTAAATATGGTATTACATATTGATACAGTAGTATCTTCAAATTATTATAAGTAAATTTTATGGCATGCTTTAATAAAAGATTTTAATGCAAATTTAAAAAATAAAAAGTATTGTATTTTAAAACACGAAAACTCACCAGATCTTCTAAGCTCAATAAAGTGCCGTTATCCTGTTTGCTGTAGAAGAACGGTCTGGAGGACCCCTCACAGCCCACCACTCTCACACAGAGTTTGCCTGACAAATTTTCAGGCCAAAATGGAAGACACTGGAAATATAAAAGAATATCAGTCTTAAAACAATTCTGTGGTATAAATAAGATAGTGGCTAATTAAGTCTTCCCTTCCAAATATCATCCTGTTTCAATTATTACTAACTTTCTTAAAAATATCCCCTCCACACCTCATATTAAGATGACCGGTAATATAATGACTATTTATTAAATCAAAGAAACTCCATCGGAAGAATATATATTACTCTATATGTCATTATGAAATAATTATATCATGAGGAACTTTAGAACTTACTGATTAATAATGCCTCAAATGTCTCAAATACTTAAAAACTTTAATTTTAATAACACAATCTTTGTGTATATCTTACTTTAATTCCTTAATGCACCATGAATTCTTTCAGAGTATCTCATTCAAAATAAACCAGAAATACAACTAAAGGCAGAAAAGAAAACACCACTGATCTTGCTGGAATACTAAACATTATCTTCCCAGCTGTTTGTTCTTAATCAAATCATACACTTTTTTGAGCCTCAATTTTCTTATCAGTAAAACTGATATTTTAGCTAGTGAAAACATCTCTCTGTTACAGAATACTGGGTAAATTCTGTTTCTGAATAAAAGTACTACTGTTATCAAACCCACATCAAAGATAAAAAGACAATGAGCATTTATTTGTTGCCAAGTCTGTGGAGATCACTCTAAGTGCCTTGGAAAGCACATGCCTCTTAGAACTCTAAATCTGTTTATATTATGATTGGAATCCTTCCTCTTGAACTTTTTGCTAAATGATTTAAAAAATTGTCTTTTTGAGATGAAGAGAAGAATGGCTCTATCCTTAAGGTCAGCTGGTTTGGTTAAAAACAAGCAAATTGAAGCACTCATGCTTGTCTTTGAACCTGTCCTTTCCCCCACTCTTTCCCTCATTCTCTTCACCACTTCGAATCTTACTCAGCCTGCAAAGTTTAGCTCAGACCCTATCTCGTCCATGGAACTTTCCCATTTCACACAGACCACAATGATCTCAACATCCAATGACCTCTTTAACCTTAGAACACTATGAGATTAAATTTCCTTCTCTGTAAAGCAAGGAGCTAAATTTTAGGAAATTTTCAAGGAGACTTCCAGCTAATCTATTCAGAAATTTACAACCACCTATAACTTGGCATATACTACCTTTATTTCCCAATTGTTAATTTATGAGTCTTAAGCCCTCTAACAAGATTATAAGCTTCTTGAATACAGAATACATTATCTTGATTATTGAGATAATACATAGTACATTATATTTATATCCACATTCTATACGTATAGGAAGAACTAGAGCCCTGGCTGGTGTGGCTCAGTGGACTGAGTTCGGCCTGTGGAACAAAAGGTCACCGGTTCAATTCCCAGTCTAGAAACATGACTGGTTTGCAGGCCAGGTCTCTGGTTGGGAGCTCGTGAAAAGAGACCAATCAATGTTTCTCTCCCTTCCTTCCCCTCTCTCTAAAAATAAATAAATAAAATCTTTTTAAAAAAAGGAAGAACTAGAGAATGAGTGTTACCATACAGACTTGGCTAGTCATAAATAATCAGCAACAATTTTCTTTTTTTAACATATGCTTACAATGTGTAAGCAAAGTCAAGGTTGGCTGATATATTTAACACTACCATGATAGCAAAGTGAGTATGACAAAGAGGTACATACAATTCTTATTTATATGTCTATAGGTATTTGTACACTTTAGGAGCCAGTTACAGTAAACAAAAATTTTACCTCTGAAGAAGCAATATAGTTCCACTTATTGGTTGGCATTGAACCATCAGATGCAATTTCACCAACTTCTAGTTCTAATGATGACTTATTTGCAATGGTACAAAAAGGAGTCAAAGTAACTATTCTTGTAAGATTAAAACTGCTCATTTTGATGCTAACACCAACCTGTGAAAAGGAAACAAGTAAGCTTATTATTTCCCGATATTTTATACAGCGACTTTGAAATACACATATACCATTCACACAAAGACTACTTAAAATATTTTAAAACAGACTTCTGGCCAAGATGGAGGCATAGGTAGACACACTTTGCCACCTTGCACAACCATAAGAAGGATCACAACTAACTCCAAAACAAAATACAACCAGAAGTGTCAGGAAATCAAACTGCACAGAAGTCCAACAACCAAGTATTTAAAGAAGATATCTTCATCCAGATGGGCAGGAGCGGCAGAGATGGGGAGCCAGGGTGGAGAGGATGCAGTATGGCAGTGGTGAGGCAGTGGTGGCTGGTGGAACGGGCACTGCCACATTCACGTGTGGTAGATAAAAACCAGGAGGGACACCCAGGGAGTGAGCCATCCCAGCCTCAGGCCAGACTGCACAGCCCAGGGTTCTACCACCAGGGAAATAAAGGCTCATAATTTCTGGCTATAAAAACCAGTGGGTTTGGGCAGTAGAAGAAACTGCCAGTCTGTCAAGAGAGCCTGTTTAAAGGACTCACATAGCCCTAGAATGAAAGCAACCCTCCCCACCCCCCCAGGATTCAACACCAGGGCAGCAGCTAGAAGGGTGCCAGTTGCATACGAGAAGTGGCAGAAATGACTGGAAATGGAGCTGAGCAAGTGGCGCTGTTCCATCTCTGATCCCTCCCCCACATACAGTGCCACAAAAGGGTGAAGCAGGTTGCCCCACACTGGCAAATACCTAAGGCTCCACTCCTTACAACATAACAGGTGCACCAAGAAGGAGTCAAAATACACAGAAACAAACACAGGGAGGCTCCAAAATTGAGGAGACAAAAGAATATGGAGCAAACAAAAGAACAGATCACAACTCCAGAAAAAGAACTAAGCGAAACAGAGAGGGCCAACCTATCAGATGCAGAGTTCAAAACACTGATGATAAGGATGCTTAGAGATCTCATTGAGTACAGCAAACATATAAGGAAAGAAATGAAGGCTACACTAAGTGAAATAAAGAAAAATCCACAGGGAACCAACAGCGAAGGGAAGGAAGCAAGGTTCAAATCAATGATTTGTAAGATAAGGAAGAAATAAACAGTCAACCAGTACAGAATGAAGAAACAAGAATTCAAAAAAACGAGGAGAGAATAAGACTCTGGGACATCTCCAAACATGCCAACATCCAAATCATAGGGATGCCAGAAGAAGAGGAAGAGCAAGAAATTGAAAACTTACTTGAAAAAATAATGAAAGAAAACTTCCCTAATTTGGGGAGGGAAATAAACATACAAGTCCAGGAAGCACAGAGAGTCCTAAACAAGTTGGACCCAAAGATGGCAACATCAAGACACATCACAATTAAAATGCCAAAGATTAAGGATAAAGAGAGAATCTTAAAAACAGCAAGAGAAAAGGAGACAGTTACCTACAAAGGAGTTCCCATAAGACTGTTAGCTGATTTCTCAAAAGAAACCTTGCAGACAAGAAGGGGCTGGAAAGAAGTATTCAAAGTCATGAAAAGAAAGGACCTACAACCAAGATTACTGTCCAACAAAGCTACCATTTAGAACTGCAAGACAGATAAAGTGCTTCCCAGACAAGGTAAAGGAAAAGGAGTTTATTATCATCAAGCCCTTATTATAGGAAAAGGGCCTTATCTAAGAAAAAGATGATCAAAACTATAAGCTGTAAAATGACAACAAACTTACAACTATCAACAAATGAATCTAAAAAAACAAAACAAACAACTAGAACAGGAACAGAATCACAGGAATGGAGATCGCATGGAGGGTTATCAGTGGGGAAGGGGGAGAATGGGAGAAAAGGTACAGAGATTAAGAAGCATAACTGAGGCCCTGGCTGGTGTGGCTCAGTGGATTGAGCGCTGGCCTGCAGACGGAAAGGCTGCCAGTTCGATTCCCAGTCAGGGCTCATGCCTTGGTTGTGGACCAGGTCCCTAGTCAGGGATGTGCGAGAGGCAGTCAATCAATGTTTCTCTCACACATCAATGTTTATCTCCCTCTCTTTCTCCCTCCCTTTCTGTCTCTCTAAAAATAAATAAAATATATTTTTAAAAAGTAGCATAATTGGTAGGTACAAAATAGACAGGGGAAGTTAAGAATAGTATAAGAAACAGAGAAACCAAAGAACTTACATGCAAAACCCATGGACATGAACTAAAGGGGAGGATTGCTGGAGGGAACAGGATACTGGGCAGAAGGGGGGCAAAGAGGAAAAAACTGGGACAACGGTAATAGCATAATCAATAAAATATACTTTACAAATATTTTAAAATATACTTTCTTAAAGTAACTACTATAAATTATCTTCTCACTAATAAAAATTCTGGTTTCTTAATTTGGCTCCATCGAAAAACCAACTCAAGAAATATCAACTAGCAATTTAACTAATGATGACTTGTAATAAGAAACTGAGTTTATATGTATTCCATACTTTTCAACATTCCAAACATAAGTCGTCTTATTACTATAGAGGCTCAAGTTTTGCTGCATTTATTAGCACTGCTGTTAATAAAACAAGGTAAAAATTTCAAAGTGGGACTAAACAGGTCAACTGGCATCAGACTGTTCAAATTTTCAGTCAAATTTAAGACTGAAGAAATGTCTGGGAAAAGAGTGGAATGGAAGAAGGATTCTAGTATGTGCTGAGTATTTACCAAGTTGCTTGCTTACATAAGCTTCAGCTCAGTGTCTTCTTAATCTTTGACAAATTCTGGTTTTGCTATGCTATTAGTGGCTACAGAAATTTGTAGAGATAACAGTCCTTCACATAATACTGTGAATTCAAATTTCTGTGCCCTTCAGATCCTGAAGAAAATACGAATAAAGGCAAAGGGAGACAAATAGACAGAACCTTACCAGGTACTCCATGTTGTTGGCAGGACACTTCACACACCCATAACTTCCCACGGTGTCCAATGAAAAACCATTGGACCAGGCACTCGTTGAAATTTTTAATTGTACCTACAACAGAAAACACATACCATCACATTAAGAAACCTAAAAGACTGTATTAATTTTACTTGATGGAAAGTTGTTAGACCACTAGAAATTTATTTAGTATCATGGGACACAGAAAATATAATCCAAGCCATATTGCAAATGGGTAACAGAACCACAGAAACTCTGGGAGGCAATACAATAAAAGCAATATTCTGACCTCATTCACCTATGCAATGAGTACAGTATATTTAAAAATTTATACCAATGAGGGTTTCTGTTATTTTAAAAAAGAACTATAATGAAAAATATTTTCCAGTGTCAGACTTTTGATACAGAGCTAAGAAATTAAGTTTTAGCACAAACTTACACCTTTAACATTATTCCTAAATAAAAGGCATTGTGAGCCCCAGTCAGACAGCTCAGTTGGTTAGAGCGTTGGCTGATCCTCTGTCAGAGCACATACAAGAAGCAACCAATGAACACATAAATAAGGGGAATAGGAAATTGATGTTCCTTTCCCTCTCTCAAATGAACAATCGAAAAAATCTTTAAAAAGGCATTGAAATAAGTAGAATAAAAGACTTGAGTGTGGTAAGAGCCATACAAGAAGAACAAAACGCTATCAAGGTGAGAGGGTTAAAGGTTTACTTTTGGCTATGGTTTTATAGAAGAGACCTAACTGTGTTCCTGTATTAAGCGCCACCCACCCAACTATATTATAGAAAACTCAAGAACAAACAGGTCAGACACATAAACTGTTATTAAAATACCATCTATTAGATAATCAACGCTCCACGACAGTGGTTCTCAAAGTGTGGTACCTGGACCAGCAACACAGGCATCACCTGGGAACTCATTAGAAATGCAATTATCAGACCCTACCCAGATCTACTGAATCAAACTATGAGAGCATGACCCAGCAATCCATTTTAACAGCTTTCTAGGGGTGATTCTAATGCACATGGTAATTTGAGAACCACTGATCTAACAGAACATAATTGGGACATCTAGCCTCACTAGATGGTCAGAAAATCCTTCACATATGTCAGACCTGAGCAGAATGCCATAGTACAAAGAGCAGATAACCAGAAAGATGAGGCAGACAGGGAAAGCAGAGGAGAAGAGGCATTCAAGGCAGAGGGTGCATATAGAAAGGCCTAGAGGTAAGTACTTGTGAAGTGTGTGGTAAGCAATACCAAGTTATGAGTCTGAAAAAGAAAGAAGGGACCAGAGCATAAAGGAACAGGCTTAGGTACTAGTTTCTCACTCAATGATCTGCTTAGTCCTTCACATATAGAAAGGCCCAAGTAATACTCACCAAATTCAACTGTTGGTTTTTTGAAATGCCATTTCATCACTGATAAATTACATTAAATCAAACTTTCTACTTAACACCACTTCAAGAACATAAATACTTCTAGGTGCACTAGAGTGAAGTGTTAGCTCTGTCTTGGAGACTGCTGTTGTCAGTGCCTAACACCTCACTTGGTTGTGTATTCACTGAAAGTCTCCCTGGACCTCACTCATACCAATAGCACTTAGCAAACAGGTTAAACATGGTCTGAGGGAAAACGAATGGCTCCCTAGTCTCAAAATCAGGAATTTATTTTAACTTGTTATAGCAACAAAACACACCTTATTTTTACTAAAAATGTTCTTCTTCTTGAAAGAGAATAAAATAATATCCCTAAGATCAGCTGGATGTTTCACATGAGTATCTTCAGAACGATACTGGAGAACTCGAGAAGTCTTATTGATTAGCCAGTAGGGACTAAAGACAGATAGCACCATCCGACTGCCAATTCGTCTGACATGTATTGACAGGTCGACTGTCATCACTTCCGTGGAGTCAGAAGAAAAACACACAAGAAAGAATTCGGGAAGTGTATCATATATGCGGAAATGTCCTCTCCAATTTTTGCCCTGATATTTCACCAGAACTAATTCCATTATTTCTCCACTGATTCTTGAGTGTAGAACATCAGCAGTACTGCCTTCAGTTAGCTCATGAGCTTCTGCTGTTCCCTTAAAAAAAGCACACACAGACACACAAAATAAATTTGCTTAGCGATTTTTTAATACTTCTGCAATAGTAACATCATATGTTATACAAATGTTAAATAACCTACTAGATTCAGATCACCTGACAAATCTTCAATAAAGTCATGTTTACAGATTATGAATACCCAATAATCACTAAGGATTAAAAAGAAAACACTAAATCTTAGAGGCAAAAACTGTCTTCTGGCCATTAGTAGGCCAATAGCAGTAAGTTTTGAGAAGTCAGACCTGCGCTAAGAATCAGCTTAACAATAACCCACAACCGCCGGACCAACTTGACCTGTGCTAAGAATCAAAGGCTAGATTTAGGAACCCTAGCTATTTCTGTCATTAAAGAAGCCATTGAACTGCCTGGGCTTCAGCTTCATCCTCCATTCACATACCATCCCTAATGGCTCCCATATAAATAGAAATAAGAAAGGTAGTATCAAATTATTCTGACAAGCTATCTAAGTGAGGCATGATTATTTTTTAAATTAATACTAACATAACAAATTAGGCTTTCTTACTGAAAGCTTTTCTGGTATAAGTACTATTTATTTCATTTAATTAATTTTAGTATCCACAAATCAAGTTTGGCTCATTGTTCAAATAAGGAAAATAAGTAAGTTAGGTTCCAAATACTTTTCAGACTTTTGTATATTAAAATGTGTGACATACAGAAATTTAAAAGTATTTATCATACTTCACTGCTGGAAAACGCTCCCTATTTTTTCTTAAGAAGGACAGTAATTATTTTTAGGCTGAATAGAAACTTAGAACAAATAATCGTATTAACTTTCAAATTAACTTTAGAGCCCTGGCTGGGTAGCTCAATTGGCTAGAACATTGTCCTAGTACACCAAGGTTGCAGGTTCAATCACCAGTCAGCGCACATATAAGAATCAACCAATTAATGCAAAATAAGTGGAACAATAAATCAACCTCTCTCTTTCTCTAAAAATTAATCAATCAATAAATCAATAAAATTAACTTTAGAATTAACATGAAATATTTTCTCATTGGCTTTTTTCTCTCCTTTAGAAAAAACATTTTTACTTAATTATAGTCAATAATATAATAACTATGTATGGTATCAGATATGAATTAGACTTATTGGGGTAATCACTTCATAAGTTATTAAATATCTAATCACTATGTTATATACCTGAAATTAATATAATATTGTATGTCAACTATAAATTAAAAATAAAAGATTATAAAAGAATAAAACAAAATATATTATTATGGTTCTTAATTTATAGCAGATCTAGCAGAGTTAGGTGGTAGGGAAAAAGCAAGCAAACTGCCTATGTTCAAATTCCAGATCAACAATTTCTTAACTGTGGGATCATGAGCCTGTCACTTAACCCCACTGTGACTCAGTTTCCTCACTTGAAAATGGGTCTAACAAGAGTGCCTATTTTGGGAGGTTACTGTAAAAATGAAATGTGTTAATACGTCTGCAACACCCAATATAGTGGCTGACACAGAACAGATGCTATACCAATTTTTGCTGTTAGTAATATTATTAACTCATAAGTATGCTTTGTAAAACACTGACCTCAACTAAAAATACTACTAAAAAACTAGAATTCAGTTCATGCAATAATAAAAATCAAACAAAATGCAAGAGACATACCTCAAGTAAGTATCTTAGGGAGTATGGGAGAAGATTCCGCACAGTGAGGGTAGGATAAAGATGAATAATGTAAGCTGGATCCCAGTCTTCCCCATGCGTACATATGTAGCTTAATTCATCAGGAAGGGCAACTGTACTGACTATGAGAGGTAAGAAGCTGACTTCTGCTGATGGGCACTGCAGCATGCATCTGACTTCCCTGCTCCTGTGAAGTTCTTCCTTCCAGGAAATGTAAGTGGTAGATTCTCTGTACTGATTCTCTAAGACACCAGCTGGCTGAACAAATAATTGACATCTACAGAAAAAGAAAACCAGGTGGAGGAAAAAAAAAGTTTTTATTGAGAACTTAAGAAAAATAATCTCATTAAATCTTCTTGATAACTCTACAAGGTAAGCACTATTGTCCCTATTTTTACAGATGAGAAAACCAATGCTAAAATAGGTTAAGAAACTTGCCAAGTCACAATGCTAACAGATAGAGGAATTTTCTGGAAAAAAACTCTCTGTAAACAATGACAATTTATTAAAAAGTCATTTTAAATACAATCTATTAAAAATAAGTCTAAGAAAAGTCTAAAACATCATATATACAACAAGAAATTTTCATTTAGTAAATTCAATAATATAAATGTATTTCTCTATAACTCCATATATGCCTTAAAGCTGATTTTTACAGATCTTTAGATAATAAAAATATAAGGTTATCTTTTCTAAAGTATAAGTCTCCAATTCATAGAATCAAAAATATATTATACACCTTTTAAAACTTAATATATTCAAGGAAGCACTTACCTATAAGAATCTAATGGAACATGGAACTCCTCTTCAGGTCTTGCTATTCCAATGCGCTCCAATAGCTTAACATTCTTAACAGATTTATAAACAATGAATGCAATAGAGAAGTGGTTTTTAATCTGTTGGACAAAAAAACATACACTGTTTAAAATGATATAGAAGTTCAAAAGAAAAATGTCAACTGCACACAATTACTTTTAGATATAAAGAATTTCACGCCCAATACTGAGAGACATTTTTGTTGGTAAAGGAAAATTTTTAGAACATTTAGGTGCTATATATGAGAAACTTGATGTTTAAATGACAATAGAAAATTATTATGGTATCTTTATGCTCTATGAATTACATGCTGACATTTATTGTGTATAATGTTATCTTTCAAATACATACTAATCTGAATTTGCAGCCATACTATTTTCTCCATTACAACCTTTTATCAATGCACTATGTGACTACACAGAAAAGGATAGCACAGGAATTGTAAGAAAAAGCAGTACATCTCTTTTCTTGACTGCACTGTGATCTAGGCTGGAGCTGATAGGAAACTGAGAGCTAACAATGTCCAAAATTTGAAATTCTGCCATTTTTATCTGATGTTACAGGTAGGAAGAAATTTCTTTTGCTGACCATATACTGAATTCTGCAATAATGCACAGAAAGGAAAAAATGGATAAAGCCTTAAAGGTGTAAAAGAAAACACTTATACAGAAAAGATAATGAAAAACAAAATTTTTTTTGGGTGGGGGGGAGCATTCCAACATGCCTATATATATATACCCAAAAAATTCAAGCCCAATTGATAACAAAATGGAACGTTATCCTGACAACCAAATTATATAAAATTGTTCAGTTCTGAATATTTAAAAGCATAAACAAAAAGCTTCATTTATTTTAAACTCAGAAAGTAAGAAAAATAGGCTTTAAATTAACAAGATTGTTTTATCATACATTTAAAATAATGAATATTACAAAAGCAAGTTGGATAGGAAACAGCAGCCAGTTCAATCTGTTATTTCTTTCTTTTTTATTTTTTTTAAGATTTTATTTATTTATTTTCAGAGAGAGGAGAAGGGAGAGAGAAAGAACAATGTATGGTTGCCTCTCACATGGCCCTCACCGGGGACCTGGCCCTCAACCCAGGCATGTGCCCCGACTGGGAATCGAACCAGGACCGTCTGGTTCCCAGCCTGCGCTCAATCCACGGAGCTACGCCAGCCCGGCCGTTATTTATTTCTGAATAATTGGTATTGACCTAATGAAGTTTTACTGTATTCCTATATTCACCTAAATATTAATCGATACACTTAAAGGGACATAATTCACTTTAATGCATTACCTGAAGAGGAGAGCGAAGGGTAATTACTTTATTTCCTTCAGTTGCATCAATTTGTACCAAGACTGAGTCAGAATGACTGGCATTGGGATTCCGTACATTATACAATTGTCGACCAGGTCTGGCAATAGGGATTTTTGCAACTTCTGTATATCCATAAGGTACTAAGGCAGAGAATAAGTGAGAAGCATTCCAAGTATTAGTTTAACTATATTTCTATTAGAATAATCATGAGTGATTATTCAAATAATAATGACAAGAGTATTCACCCTCATGCCAGAAATGACTATACAACATGCTTGTCTAAGATATAGGAACTAACAAAGAAAGAAAATTAGTTATTATTATAAATATTTTGAAACCAAAATAATTTGTTTGGGTTTTGAATGTACGAAAACAAACCAGCAAAATCCAACTTGTTCCTATCCCCTCCACTATACAGGAATTACGTCATCTTTTCTTTGTAATAGTGGTAAATACTACCAATATTTTAGGACTTCTGAATATAGTTTTTTCTCTCCTCATTGAACTTCCACCCTTTTTGGAACATACTGTATTGTTTAAAAACAGGGTGGGGACTGACTGAAGGAGGGGGCGAGGTAGGGGAGAGCAATGAGGGAAACACTGGGACAACTGTAATTGAACAACAATAAAAAATACATAAAAAATAAAAACAGAAAAAATCTAGAAATCTAGTTTCAAAGGTAATTCTTAAATTAATCAAATTTAATTTTCTCAAATTTAAAGGAAGAAAACCAGAGACAAGAGTTTATCAAATATTTGTTTCAAGTCTTTAGAAATGTTGCTTCCCAAGGTATCTTCACAATGTTTTTATATTTTGTCAAAAATAAGCCCACACCATCAATTCCAAAGATGCCCTTAATATAAAATAAATATAGCATACCAAAGGTCAGAGTGAAGAAGGAGCTTTCTTGACAACTCAACATAGACAGTTTCCCTTGACATGAAGGTACCATGCTGGCATATTCCAATTCCAAATTCTGACCAGCATCAACATCATAAATACCACTTTTATCAGGGGAGCCCATTACTCGGAGATTATGATTGGGCTGCAGCTTAATGGGAACACCCAAAGCATTTTTTACTGTAAAAGGAGCCTTGTCTTTTAAAGAGTAGTCAAAAGTAGAAGCAGTGCCTTCTGAAAAACCCTGGAAAGGAATACAAAGTCACGAAATTTTTGCAAGATGCAAATTTTTAAAACAATTGCACTATGACCATACATTTTAGAAACTAATTTTGATTACCAACAAAAATAATCCATATGTTTCAATTTAAAATTCCATTTGAAATATTCCAAACAAGAACCAAACATACTTTTGCTAAATTACTGAAAACATTAAGACAGCTTTTGGATATTGTTATATTCATTGTATCTCCTGAAGAAATATGAACTGCTGTTTGTGGTTCAGGAAAAACAATAAAATCATCTCCCGGCATCAAACTTTTATCCTGGACTGGATTCTTCTTCACCTGTGAGGATATATAACATAAATTCAAGTTACTAGCTAATTAATAATAAAATTAAAATATTCTCAATACAGTTAAATTCTCCGAAAGTAGTCACTTTACATTAAAGCTCCCCAAGTCTCATTTTTCAAAAATATTTAGTGCTTCACTGTGATTTAGCTCAGATCAGCATTCTTCCTTTCAGTGTGTAAGTGCATGGAGAAATGTTTAGAGCTGTGCCATGAAAGCTATTACCCGATGCTGCCTGACTTACTGGTCATTATGCATTGGTGAGCAATCTAAGGTGAACCTGACATCTAAAACTAATCCTTAATGGAATGAATACCTGGAATTCCTTCTATTTTTTTACCAGTGATACCCACAAATAAGTAATATGGTAAGCTGCCAACCAGCCATCAGACTCCATCATAGTTTTTATTCCAAGAGCATATCCAAAGTCTTGTGAAAAACATTTTTAGATAGCCTGACTATAGCAGAGAGAGGCAGGTCACAAATATTACTTCTACTTTACTGAGAAGAAATTGGGACACAGGTTAAGTTGACTACTTGTCTTTAAAATAAGAATCTGTTGATTCCATTTCAGTGCCTCACACTTCAGTCAGGCTGCCAGAGAGGTGTGCTGTGACATTTGTTAAGGGTGTATAATTCATGTTCCTGTTAACACAGAAAAATGCACTTCAATATCTAGGCTTCTGAAGTGTTCTCAAGAAGCACCATAAAGAGATAAATAAAAGAATTCATGAACTAGAAAGCAGTTCTCAAATCACTGAGGATCCCAAAGAGCTTCATTTTGTATCTATCGATATGCACTCTATTAGAAACTGAAGCTAACTGCTCTCAGCCTTTTGGCTAAGACCAAGTGCAAAAACTTAAACTGAGAAAAATTTAAATATGCATTTAAAAATAACAAGTCAACATAAATAATATTTTCACAGAAAGTAACTATTAAACTGTACAGTAAGAAAAGGGACACCAATAGCTCTCTTTAGCGTCTGCCTTAAGTGAACACAGGTGGATTCTCATTTTCTGCTCTGCTTTCATTCTGTTGCAATATCACTTAGTCTCTGGAAAATTCCATTGTATGCTCTTGAGAGAATGAGAATGACAATGGTATGTAACATCTGAGTACTATTATGAAAGGAGTTTGGAAACCCACGGACTCCCTAAAAGGCCTGAAGGATCCTAGACCAACACCTTAAGCATCACTGCACTAAAAAATACACAGAAATGTACACAGTGTCATTCTACACAAAGATATTTTGTTTTCCTTACATCAAGCCTTAAATTCCATGGTCTCGTCCCCTCCACTCTCTCAATCAGTGGCTCCCAAACAGCATGGATTTCATTGTAATAGTGAACCTGCAAAGGCGCAGAATTATAAGAAGACAGCTTTCAACTGAAAACGTTTATTTCTATAATTAGCAGGAAAATATTGTTACATGTCAACAGCCATTTTAACAACACACTTAAAGACACAGAGAATATATACAAAGAGGGTGCATTTTCTCTTACTCTCCTACTTTATTTTCAAAAACAAATTATTTAGCAAAAGAACTTTTAAAAATTAATGACCAAATAAATAATACTTCACACAACAGATCAAATGTTAGAATCTATGGCCATGCACAAACAAAAAAGGTCACATCTTAGCTCTGTAACTGTACTTTTGAAAAGTTGGTGTTATAGTTACTAAATAATGTGGTCATACCTCTAGCGTCAAGTCAGCAGAAGCAGCCATAAGGGAAGTCCAATTTTTAATATTTCCTGAAAATTTTGACTCCGCCAATAATAGAGGTACAGTTTGATGCCCAAGTCCACATTCTAAGGTAACTTGTACTGACTCTATAGCAACAGCACAATTTTCCTCTATTGAAGGATGTTTAATGTCTTTGAAATTTTCTGTTATTTCTGTTGCCATGTCAACACCAAGAAACCAATAGTTATAATCACTAATAGATTTGACACCCCAAAGATTTTCCGTCTCCTTAGATGTATCTTTGAATTCATCTTCTTTTGTCTTTGGAGACATAGCAGCCATGATTGTCATCACAGTATTAAGAATTATGGGTGAAATCTTTAAAAAAAGAAAGCAGGAATATTTTTAGAGTTTTATCAGATGAGAAGAATTAATATAAAATACACAAGCGCAAAAGTAACTTATTAAAATTTTAAATATATTAAATTCTTCGCTAAGAAAAATAAGAGAGAACACAGAAAATCATGTGTCCAGTCAACTACCCTCATAACAATGATTTCTGCTCAGGTTACTCTGGAATTAAGTAACTAATGCTATACATCAATTGTCAAAACCTAAAGTTACACTGATCAGTTCAAAGTAAAATAGTGTTATGTTACCAGAAAAATGCAAAAATGTCACTGAAGTTTTCATTTTCAACTAGCTGCAATAACTACACCAAAGTGTGTGATCTTACTAAGATTTATAGATATGGCTTTCATCTGTCTTATTGAAACAGGAAGCCAGAGAATCACCCATGATCCTCTTTCACTTACCCCAAGTTTTGCAAAGTCTACTACTTATTACCTTTGGACAGCATCTTTGCTCACAGGTTCATCGATATCGCCGTGCCTTAGTTCTACACTAATTATGTCTTCTATACCCAGTCAACACCCTCTAAGCCCACCTTCCACATTTCCACCAGCATGATTCTTCTAAAACCCAAATTTGGGCATGCTATTCCTATGCTTAAAGTCTACAACAGCTTCCCATAACTTTCAGGATGAAATTCAAACTCTCTTTTGCTTAGGGCACAAAGCTCTCTGTGACCTGATATCTAATCAATTAGCTAGCCAGGATTTCCCAAAGTTTGGCAATACCGGATTAAATAAGTGGATTCTGTTATTATTCATTTTCACAACCCTTATTTAATATGCTAAAGATATGACTACATTGCCAAAAGAAGAATCTAATATACACTGCTTCCCAACCTTATCTGTTAACTGAATTCTTTTTTTTTCCATTATGTTACTAATGTCACCTGTAATTATTGCTCTCAATCCTATGATTCCATCACACCCATCCTCTCTAGCCACATGGGCATCCCTCTGAGTCCTTTAAAGGATTTTTCACATTTCTGCCTTTGTGTGTACTGCCAGTTCTGCATGGACAACCACCCCTGCTCATCCAACCTCCCTAGATGTTCAAAACTCAGTTCAAGTAGCCCAACTTCCAGACAGCTTTCCCAGATGGCCTGGTCTGAGTTAGAGGACCCTTATCTGTGCTCCCAATGGCGCCTTATAAATGCCTCTAGCACTGAAAACTGGAGTCACTGATTCACTTCTTTCTCTCTCATCTGTCATTAAGTTTTTTGAAGGCAGGGACTATGTATCCCCAATGCCTTGTACAGGAGATTTTTCATACATAGTAAGTTCAAAAAATGTCTGTTGACTAAATAGATAGATACACAAAGAAGTAGAAAGACAACCTTCCCAGTGTCTTAGACAAAGTGCATGCAAATTCAGAGTTTCCCCTAATTTACTAATTTAAGTCTGTTAAAAAGTAAACCTGTTGACACTTCCGGCCAAGACAGAGGCGTAGGTAGACACACTGTGCCTCCACACACAACCAAAAGAGGAAAAACAACAATTTAAAAAACAAAAATAGCCAGATCTGACAGAAAACTGAACTGAGTGGAAGTTCAGCAACTAAGGAGTTGGAGAACACACGTTCATCCAGACCGGTAAGCGGGGCGGAGCTGGGCGGGGAGCACTCGGCATGACGCGGTTTGTGGAGCGGTACCGGCAACGCTCCAGCTGCCCGGAGAGGCCCGTGGCGGGCGCACCTGGCCAAAACGCAGCAGGCACACTTGGTGAAACCGGGGCTGAGACTGGTGGACTGGGCGGTCCCTCATTCTCACGCAGATAAACCGGGAGGAAAAGCTGGGGAGCGGAACAGACCGTGTGGCCCACCAATGCAGGGAAATAAAGCCTCAAACCACCAACTGAATACACCTGTGGGGGTTGAGGCAGCAGTGGGAGGAACTCCCGCCCTCACAGGAGAGTTCGCTGGGGAGACCCACAGGGACTTGGAACTGTGCAGGCCCGTCCACTCACCCCGGAGCCAGCACAGAAGTGCCCAACTTGCTTGTGGGTATCTGGGGAAGTGCGGAGAACAGAGCAAGTGTCATTGTTCTCTCAGGCCCCGCCCCCACAGACAGCGTCACAACATGACGACATGAGTTACCCTGCCCTGGTGAACACCTAAGGCTCCACTCCTTAAAGTAACAGGTGCACCAAGAGAAAAAAATGGCTCAAAAGAAAGAACACATCAAGCTCCAGAAAAAATACAACTAAGTGACGAAGAGAGCCAACCTATCAGATGCACAGTTCAAAGCACTGGTAATCAGGATGCTCACAGCATTTGAAGAAAAATTGTCACAATTACTTGAACAAAAGAGAAGGGATGAGAAGGAAACTGGGACTCAAATCAACAGAGTGGACCATCAGAAAGAAAAAAACATCCAACCAGAAAAGAATGAAGAAACAAGAATTCAAAAAAATGAGGAGAGGCTTAGGAACCTCCAGGACATCTTTAAACGTCCCAACATCCAAGTCATAGGGGTGCCAGAAGGAGAAGAGGAAGACCAAGGGATTGAAAACTTACTTGAACAAATAATGAAGGAGAACTTCCCCAAGCTGGTAAAGGAAATAGACTTCCATGAAGTCCAGGAAGTTCAGAGAGTCCCAAAGAAGTTGGACCAAAGAGGAACACACCAAGACACATCATAATTACACCACCCAAGATTAAAAATAAGGAGAGAATCTTAGAAGCAGGAAGAGAAAAGGAGACAAAGGAATTCCCATAAGACTATCAGCTGATTTCTCAAAAGAGACCTTGCAGGCAAGAAGGGGCTGGAGAGAAGTATTCCAAGTCATGAAAGGCAATGACCTACATCCAAGAATACTCTATCCAGCAAAGCTATCATTTAGAATGGAAGGGCAGATAAAGTGCTTCTCAGATAAGGTCAAGTTCAAGGAGTTTATCAACACCCAGCCTTTACTCTATGAAATGTTAAAGGGATTTATATAAGGCATGGAGGGATATCAACAGGGGAGTGGTAGGGGTAGAGAGGGAGAAAAGGTGCAGAAAATAAGCTGCATAAATGGTAGGTAGAAAACA
>PVJI01021329.1:0-27329 GCA_004026765.1 Micronycteris hirsuta
GGCCGTGCGTGGTGCCTCGCCCGCCCGCGGCGGTGCTCCCTGCCTCCGGAGGCCTCTCCCCACCGAGTGGCTTAAAACCCTGACCAGGACACACATGGGTCTCCACACCTGGTACTTCCCACCCACCCACCCTCCCGCCATCGGACTGGGGACCCCCTGAAGAGACCTGGGGCGCAGGTTCCACGGCACCCGGCTCAGGAGCCTGGCTGCGTCCCATCACTGCCCCCTTGGGCCTGCCCGCGCCCTTCCAAAACGCTGCCTGAACTTGACTTCTACGGCCCCACCTCTCCCAGACTCCACCCCTCCCCTCCCCAAAGGAAAGTGTGTCCGTCACCCCTTGCATCCGGGGCACGGCAGGTGCCGCCGCTGTGGGCAGGCACGGCGCGGTCAACGTCCCGTCGGTCACTAAACAAACTCCTGTCTTTCGCTGGACGGCCCCCTGCACTGTGGGGGAGAATCTGCACCCCGAGCGGGGATGTGGGCTTCCACGGAGGACTGAGGTGGGCATGTCCGTGACCAGAACGGAAACACCTCTAGGTGGCCAGCCCCCTCCCCCCATAACCGGGACTGAGCCGAGTCCGCACACCGACGCCACAGACAGCGGAGCCGCAGGGGCCTGACACACGACGCGACCCTCCTTCGAGGTCACTTACATGTCTGGTGCGGCACAGGGTCATTTTTAAAGAAGAACCATGAACAATAAGAGGCGAGGTTTTAAAAAGAAAAGAATGTTTTAAAGGATTTCCAAAGCCTGACGGAGCTGTTTCTCCAAAGTAGACTCCGCATGAGAAAGATTTTGTCTCCCAGTTACGACAAACGGCCTCAAACCTCCGGAAGTCAGAGCCGGGACGGGTTCAGCCACGAGTTCTGTGCGTGGGGAACTCCGCGATCAAGCCCCGAACAGGCCGCGGGCCCTGAGAACCCTGGGGGTGGCCCACAACCCAGGCGGCCGGTCCCTTTCTCCGAGAGGCTCAACTAGCTGCCCCGTGAACGCAGAAGGTGACGCGGACGGCAGACCCGAGAGACGGGTGGCAGACAGCGAGAGGGGACAGGGCATGGGGCAGGGAGGGGCCAGAGCGTCCCATCGGAAGTTACCTTTGGCCCTTGTCTTCCTGGGTAGCCGGGCAGCCCCGGGACTCCGAGCTTCCCCTGGGGAGAGAAAAGGGGCCGCGTGACATGGCTGCACAGCGCTCGGGCTCTGCACGGGGACAGCGAGTCAGTGGAAGGGGTTGATGGGCTTGGACCCCGAACTCTGCAGCTCCCGGAGGAGGGGCCCTTCCAGGGGACCGGCAAGGTGCTCTGAAGGGCCACACTCAGGACAAGAAAGGGGCTGATCTGTCAACAAAGCTGGGGGGTGCTGGTGGCGGCGGGAGTGTCAGGACGAAGCACATGGGACAGGAACCCGTGTCAGGAACCACGGCGCCCAGGCACGGGGGCTCAGCCTGACCGGGTCCCTGGCCTGGATGCCCAGGGCCATCAGGAACAATCTGTCCCCAGGAAGGGACCGAGCACCCTGTGCCACGTACCTTCTCCCCAGAGGGTCCCAGGGGACCAGGGTCGCCATTCGGACCTCCACGGCCCTTAGGGCCTTCGGGGCCGTCCTCCCCTCGGGGACCAGGCGGGCCGATCTCTCCCTGCAAGGCAGAGAAGAGAAGGTGAGGGAGACCCCGCTGGGTCCACAGTCGCCGCCGCTCGGGGAGGGAGGGCAGGATCCCAGGCCTCTCCTAAGGGCCCGTGGCCGGCTCGGCCCTCGGGCCCCCCAGGCAGATGCAGCCTCCTCATGCAGCAAACCACAGGGCTCTGCTGAAGGGCCACGCTGCGTCCACATGGAGCTGGCCAGCCACTGGTTGTGGGTCCAGGCCACACACATTGCCACTTCCCAAGTACCAGCCCACCTTCCGGAAAAAGAGTGCCTCTCAGCCAAAATAACCCCGTTCAGCAACAAGAGCCCGAAATGTTACTTCCCCCGTTCCGGGGGGAGGGAGCCTTCCCCTCCTGAACCCGCAGGAGGCACCGCAGTGGCCGGCGGCCCGGGGCCGGGCAGCTTCCTGTGCATAGGTGGGCACACAGCAGACCCCAAGGCGTCTCCCAAGACAAGGGGCCGCCCCCGCTGGCCCAGGTTACAGACGGGCAGCCTGGGCCCAGACAAGGCCTCGGGGCCTGGCGAGGCACCCGGCAGAGCCCCAGCCCGGCCTGAGGGCCCACCCTGACCTCCAGCCCGCTGGCTCCTCCTCTGGCCGCCAGTGTCCAGGACCAGCTGTAGGGCAGCTGTGCCCGGCCCGGACAGCGAGGATGGAGCCCAGATCTGTTGGTGGGCCGAGAACGCCCTGTCCCTCAGAAACGTCCCTTGTTTTCCTTGTTCAACAGAGACACCCGTCACATGTTCCCTGAGCGCCAAGGGGGTGCCCAGTGCTGGGCAGACGGTCCTCCATGGGAGGAGCCAGCCTGATGACGCTTGTCCCGGGCTGCGGAAGCGTCCCAGGTCTGGGGTCCCGTCCCCGTCCTTCCCAATGAGAGGTCGGCTCACAGGGCGGCAGGCTTTTGCAAGCGGGACCCTCCTAGTGCCGTCCTTGTCAGAGAGATGGGATCCCCTTAGATAGGAGGAGTCAGGGTCTTGCCCCCGTGGAGAACGTTCTAGAACAGCAGTCCTTAGTGGCTACACAACTGGGATGTGACTGGGCAATGAGCCCCTCTCTCGTCTGCCCTCCTGCTGACGGAGGGTCGGCTTGCCGGTGCCTTTCAGGCCCGGGACGGGGCGCCGAGGGCTCAACTGTGGTTCCGGCGTGTTCCGTGGGGGAGCCAGCACGGCCGCCACCGGGCCAGGCGTGTGTGCGGCTGCCGCCACCCGAGCGCCATGGCGCCTCCTTCCCTCCCGCTCGCTCCGAAGCTGCGAGGGAAACCGCGGAGCGCTCCCCTCGGCGCAGGCAGCCGGCCGGCTCCCCGAGACCTCCTCCAGGTTGCCGCGCCGTTGACCCGTGCTTGTTCGCGGGAGGACACAGCCAGCGGCTGTCTGCCGGCGCCTGTCACCGGAGCTTCCCACCCGCCAGCCCCACGCGTGTCCTCTGGGGCCGAGACGGCTCATCCGGTAGGAACGAGGGGGTCGTTGCCATCCACTGGAGCCCAGCGCGAGGTCGCAGAACACGGGGCTGCGTGGGGTCCTCACCCTAAAACACGACTGGGACACATCTGGGGGCCACGGTGCTCTAAGGGCCGGGCAGGGACCCCCAGGCCTTGTGACTGGCGGCCCGCAGCCCCGGGCAGGGCGCCACACTCCACGGTCGGGTGGGGTAGCTCCTGCAGCCTGCCTCCTCTCTCCCAGGCACCGCGCGTGGGTGAAATGAATTGCTCTCCGGTCGGAGTGCTGGTCCCCACTGACCACCAGGGCAGGGTCAGAACATGGGGCAAAGGGGAGGTGACCACACGCTGACCCCAAAGTGACCAGGAGGCCAGTGCCAGGTGAGGAGGGGACAGAGAGCCAGGCCTCCGGGCTCCCAGCGGTCGCTGCCTGCGGAGAAGCCGCCCGGGGCCCCGCCTGCCCGCCCGGAGCACTCACCCGGTCGCCCTTGATGCCCATGTCTCCTTTGAAGCCAGGAAAGCCGTCTTCCCCCTGGACACGGATGAGAAAATGGGGGGCCCTCGGTGGAGATGGAGAACCACCTCCCGATGGCTTTCCCAGTCCGCGCGCAGCTCCCACCCCTCCCGCCCAGAGCCTCTGGGCCACGTGGGAACCGCTGGGGAGAGGCCCCGAGGGCAGCTTTCTGAGACGGGACGAGACTGGTCGTGTCCAGACAGCCGCCAGGACCGTGGGCCTTGTCCTCGGTGCCCAACCTGGTGCGGCAGCTCACCGGCAGCGGCCACGGGGATGCTGAATCCGAGACGTGGCCCCTCCCTGCCCCCCACCTCCAGGGCCCCTGGGGACAGAGCGCTCACTCTCCTAACTGGCCAAGAGGTGTCCCCATGCCACCCAACCCACAGTCTCTCAAGCAGCCCTGTCTCAGGCTAAGGGACAAATGTGACAGGACAGAGGTGGCCAAGCCAGGGCTCTGGGAAGCCACCTGCAACAGGACAAAGGTCCCGGGACCAATGGCAGGGGATTCAGTGACCAGGGCCTGTAAACAGCCCTGGCAGCAGGGACGGGGCCTGCCCGTAGGGAACGTGCTTGACCACAGCTGATGGGCTCTGCAGGGAAAGCAGCGTCTGTGGGGTGGGTGTGGCACTGGTTCCCCAGTTCCCCGGTTCCCCGATTCGCAAGTCTCCCGGGACTAAGGAGGCTTGTTCGGAAGCTGTGCTTGGGGTTCCACCAGGCTCACGGGGCTCTGCAGGGAGCTGAGACACTGTGTGTTGAGGGGGAGCCGGGGCTTCTTCCACAAAGCAGCCCACTGAGAACAGAGCCCGGCAGGATGGCCCCAGCGCACGGACAGTCGGTCTGGCTGCTGCGCCAGACCGGTCCAGTGTGGCACTGGCCGAGCCACCTCGGGAGCAGGGACGGCGGATTCCGTGGGCCTGGGCGCCCCGCCCCTCCCGCCCGGCCCTGCTGGGGCCTGAAGGCTGCCCAGAAACAACACCGAAGGACTGAGTGGACCCGCTTGCTGGCTGCCCCAAGAGGCCGCCGCCGGGAGGGGAGCGTGGCCCCTGCAGAAGAGTGGGGGGCTGTGGCCTTGGGCAGGGGCGCGAAGCCCCAGACCTCGGCCCGCCAGGGGGCACACCCAGCGATCCAAGGGCCTGTCCCCCTCGACTTGCTGTCATCCCTGGCAAACGGTGTGTCCCCCCGGGTGGCACCGGTCCCCTCAGTACTCGGGGACGACGCCCACACCAGCTGGTGCCTAGGAGTCCAGCGCCAGGCCGGGCCACCGCGGGGGTGGGGGGCGGGGAAGGAGGGACACTCACCTTCTCACCCTTGGTGCCCTTCAGTCCCCGGATGCCGTCGGCCCCCTACGCAGACAAAACGGGGGTGAGCGCTCAGTGGGGCCCTCGCAGGCCAGGGTCCCAGCCCCCAACGCCAAGGCGAGCTGCGGGCTCAGCAGCTGAGGTGGGAGCCCCTCGTGCCCCGACGTCCGCAGGAAGGGCTTGGAGGGCTGGCGGGTGGCCTCCTGGCCCCCCACACCCACGTGCCGACGATTCTAGACCGGCCTCCGCAAGCCGCCTGTCTCTCCAGAGCTCGGGGAGCACGGGCGTGAGGCCTGAGCTCCGGCCCGGCCCCCGGGCCCCGCTCGGTGGCCTCTGACAACCTCCCTGGCTCCTGCGACCTCGGTCCCCTCAGCGGGAGAGTGGGGGCGATAACGACAGCGCCCCGTGAGTGCTGGGGGCGGGGACCCCTCCGAAGCTCGGGGACTGTGCACGGTACACAGTAGGCGCTCGGGACACAGTGGCGATGGGCTGTCTGATCACTTTCACTCTCGTTACTGACACGTGACACATGACATTATCACGAGCCGCCCCAACAACGACCATTATTAGTGCCATCGGCTCAGGACACGCGTGGTCTCCTTGCTAAACCAGAACCGCGAGGGCGGGACACGTCCCCCTTCCACTGACTCTGCCAGTGCCTCACCTGGGTCTGGCGGCTCAGCCCCAGGGTGAAATTAGGCAGCCACCCCCCTCCGACTCCCAGGGCGGGACAGACGCTGACTGATGCCTGCCAGGAGCTTTCTCAGGCCTCCTGCCCACGGGACACGGGCCCCAGGGAGAGGCTGGCCTCCCGGTTCCGACCTCCGGCTGATGCTGCAGCCGGGACGGCGGGGCCGCCTCCCGGACACACGGGCTGCCGGCCGCCCTCTTGTGGCAGGAACTGTCAGCAACTGTGCTGTTCTGAGCCTCTTTCCACGGAGAGGGATGGACCCAGACAAGACCGATGCTGAGGGGAGGCTGGCCTCTGTGGAGGGCCACTGTGACCCCACCAGCGCCCTGGGCTCTGTCAGCCCCGGTGACAAACAGCCTCAGGAAAGAGGAGAGGCATGCAGCCACCCTGAGACCCTGAATCGTGGGGCCTCCGGCATCTGCTCCCCACCTTCTCACCGGGCGGGCTCCCCCTGCCCACGCCCTTCTGAAAACAACAGGACAGGATGGAGAATCCCTAGAACCCCCCCTGACCCAAAGCTCTGCCGTTTCCTGGCCACGTCAGAGGCCAGGGTGAGGGGACTGGCCAGGCGGGGGGTCCCTCAGCGCTGGCACTAATGACATCGGGCCAGGTCGTCCTCGTCGGGGGCTGCCCTGCACATTGTCCCCCGATGAGGAGTGTGGAGCAGCGAGCATCTCTGGCCTCCACCTATTCGATGACAGAACCCCCCAAAACTGTAACAGTCAGAAGTGCCCACAGGTGTCCCCCAGGCTGAGAACCCCTGGACCAGCATGTCCACAACAGTCCCGGTGGCCCACGCTGGAGCGGCGAGACACAGGCTCCAGCTGAGGTCTCCTGTAGCCGCTCACTTCCTGGGAGACGGAAGGCAGGCCACCTGGGCTACAGGATGTACAGAGGGTTGGAATAAGCAAGTCTGGGCCTAGATCCTGAGGGTGGCATTGATTTTAGGGTCATTTGGGGCAAGTCACAGAAAACTGAGGTCCTCTGCCCTGCGGGGCAGCCACGCACAAGCGCTTGAAAGGCCAGAGCACCTGGCCCTGGCCAGTGTGGCCCAGTGGTTGATTGACAGCCTGCCAATCAAAGGGTCTCCGTTCTCTTCCCAGTCGGGACACAGGCCTGGGTTGCAGCCAGGTCCCCAGTAGGGGGCGCGTGAGAGGCAACCACACATGGATGTTTCTCTTCCTCTCTTCCTCCCTCCCTTCCCCTGTCTCTAGAAATAAATAAATAACATCTTAAAAAAAAAAAAAACAAGAGGACAGAGCACCTGAACTCTGCAGCGGGGGGTGGGGGGGCCAGGAGCGCAGGGTGTGCCAGCCCCTTTTGCTAAACCATTTTTTAAATGTAACCCTTACGTACTTTCCCTCACATAGAGTTGGGCCATTCTGAAGGGAAGATTCCCCACCAGCTTTCTCAGAACTGCAGAGCCACCCCACCTTCGGGTCGGGGCACAGGCCTGTCCCGGGAGGAGAGGCTGTTCCCCGCGCACGCGCCCGGGCACCTGCCTCTCCCGCCGCACCTGCCCCGAGTGCCCCGAGAGCGGCCTGACTGGCGATCACAGCCGGCGGCTCGGCGCAAACGCGGCGCCGCTGGGCCTGGCGGGATCTGCGTTCCGGATGTTGTTCTGGAGCCGTGCGGCCAAGTAACTCGACTCCTGGGGCCTTTCGGCAGCAGGAACACGGCCGTGAACAAACGGACGCCTCCCACGGACGCGCCCCCGCCCGGGCCTGCCAGATGGTGGCCGAGGGGCCAACTCGCACTCCGCAGGTGCGAACGGCCGGACAGAACTCCCCCCGGGAGAGAACGTTGGGCTCTGCGCTGCAGCCGAGACCGTGGTGGGCGCGGGGCCGCAGAGAGCAGCAGGAAGCTGGGCCAAGGGAGAAATAAAAGCAGCAGGGCCCTGGCTGGCGTGGCTCAGGGGACCGAGCGCCAGCCTGCGATCCAAAGGGTCGCAGGTTCAATTCCCGGTCAGGGCACATGCCTGGGTTGTGGGCCAGGTCCCCAGTCGGGGGTGCATGGGAGGCAACCACACACTGCCGTTTTTCTCTTTTTCTCACTCCCTCTACCTCTTCTCTCTCTAAAAATAAACAAAATCTTAAAACAAAAAAACACCCAGCAGGAGGCACCATCCTGCCATCCGTGTTCCGCCCTTCCTGGCTCCAGCTGCTCACTCCCTGCCCTGCTCAGGCCCTGGGCCTGGGACCCAACACCCCTCAGGCAGACCGGGAGGATCAGGTCCGGGTCCAGTCCAGGTGCGCCCCGCCCCGCGGCCCAACCCCGCCCTCCAGGAAGACCTACGGCGGCGGCGGGAGCCTCACCTTCACTCCTCGAGGTCCGGGGTAGCCGATGGGGCCCTGGGGGCCAGGCGGACCCTGAAACCAAAGGGGAAACACCATTAGCTGCTTCTCGGCGGGGGGGGGGGCTGTCACGTCCAGGCCCCTCCAGGTCCTCGGCCACCAGCGGGAAGCTTGCCTTCTACCGGCAAAGCCCCCTCTTGCCACGAGCAGACAGGCCCCCAGAGGAGACACAGGGCCGCGTCCCACGGGCGTGCGCACCCGCCCCGCGCCGCGGCAGGAGCTCCTGCCTCTCCCAGGGAAGGACAGCAGGACCGAGCTCCCAGCAGGCTGGGCAAGCGGCGGGATTCGGAAGGGCTGAGCTGCCATTAAAGAAACGCACTCCTGGCCAAGGAACCTTGGAGCGGGACGGGTCAGCTCCCAGCCGGGAGAGGGGACAGGACTGGCCACCCAAGGTCGGGATGTCCTTCACGAGCCAAAGGGCCTTGCTGACAACTGCCCGTGGCTCCCCGGGGCAGGGGGGGCCCAAGGGACCAGGAGTAGGGAGGGAGGGAGGCAGCTGTGACTTCTGCCACAAACAGTGCAACGGGCAGGCTCCTGGCTGCTCTGGATGCCGGGAAACCCCAACGGCTTCAACCCCCCACATTTTGGGACCCAAACACACATGCCGATGGGTCAGGGGAAGCCTTGGCCCAGAGCCTGCACGGTCGCCAGTTTCTGCCTGGTCAAGGTCAGGCTGCGCCCACACCCCATGTGCAGAAACTGAGGGTGGGGCAGGGCCCAGGACCCAAAGGGGTGGGAGGACCGGGCTCCGTGGGGAATGTCCCCACAGCCTAGCCATCAGGGGCAGGGCAGGGCTGCGCCAGCCCATCACGCCTGCGGGGGGCGCCCCGGAGCAGAGGCCGGCCGAGGGCCCCAAGGCCTGTCCTGCGGGAGGGGCTGGAGGGGCTGAGGGGCCGGAGCACGGCTGCACCCACCTGGGTTCCTTTCTCTCCGGGGGGGCCTTCTTTGCCAGGGTGCCCCTGTGGGGAGAGAGCAGGCCTGTGTCAGGCGGTGCCTGGGGACGGGCGTCTCCCCTGCAGCGTGAGAGGGAGGCCGGGGTGCCGCCCGGCTCCTTCCCGCCCACACACAAAGTGGACAGCGCTGGAAGTCAGGACGATGGCCGCTGAGCCCGGCTCGGTCATCCCCAGCCAGTCCCACAGCCCCTGACCCTCGGCTGCCTCCTTCGCACAGGGGGCATCATGCCAGGCCCTGGCGTCAGCCGGAGTCGACCGTGGAGGGGACCATGTCTGCGGGTCAGAGCTGCCCCAAACTGCGGGTCAGCGGGGGCAGCATGACAAAGGCACTGGCTCAAGGTCACCCAGCAAAATGAATCTGAGGCCGAGCAAGACTCATGAAGCGGGCCAGGCCCCCGGGCACCCTGCTTCGTGGCCCAGCAGTCGGGGTGCTTGCCACCCGCAGACGGGGGTGCCCACGGTCAGGGCAGTGAAGACAGGCGCTGCGTGGGCTCTTTCTACTCTTCACTGGCCGTGTGACCAGACTCGATGGCCCCGCGCACAGCTGACCGTGATGTCACAGCCCGGGGGAGGGGGCAGGGGCGCGATGCCTGGGGGGCCTGGCGGCACCAGCCTATGGGGGAGACCGGACGCAGGCAGGGTCACACCTGCAAAGCCCGAGGGGACACACCGCCCGCCCTGCCCTCCAGAAACAAGGCTCATGGCACCCGCACCTCCAGGTGGCGGGCTGGACCCCGACGGTGCCCGGGAGACGGTGCCCCACTTGGGAGTGGCCGGGAGGGAGTGGAGCCCTGCTCTGCTCTGCCACACGGGTTTGGGGGTCTCCACTACAGCTCCCACCAACCACAGGCATTTTCCTGTTCCGAAACTGTGCTGGTCACACCCCAGGGTCCCAGTGATACACGGGCACAGACCCCCTATCCTGGCCCCTCGGGGGCGAGGTCCTCCCTTCTGGGGCAGGAGCGCGGACACAGAAGAGCACGGCGGTGAGGGCTCGCTCCACCCGCAACCGCACGCCGCGGAGCCGAAGAGTGGCAGCCGAGAACGATGGCTGTGGTTTGACTGGGGGCCCAACTTCCTCACGCAGCGGGCGACTCTCGTGGGGGGGACCGAGCTCACTCATCACAACGGCGTGAACAGAAAGGACTGGAAGGAAACACGCCAGAAGGAGGGCGGCCGGCTTCCCGCAACGAAAGCCCAGGCGGCGGCGCCTCCTCTGCAGCCTGCGTCTTCCCCACAATCCCGTAAAGAGCCCTGCCTTTCTCTCGGAAGCGAACAAAGCCGACGGTGTTTGCGGTAGATACTTCTCTGATTGGAGAAGCGACACGGGCTCTTTGTACACAATTAGGTGAACGCGAGAGAAAATTAAAATCCTTCCGAAGCGCCTGCTCACAGGGGGCTGGCTGGGAGGCGGCCCCTCCCCTCCCCTCACTGCACACGTTTGGACGTTACCCGGCGGCCTTTCCGTTGCTGGGTCCCGCGGGGGGGCCACCTTGTGGCTCTGGACGGCTCCTTCGAGGACAGCGCCTTCCCAGTCCCCTGTGTGAGCCGGCCGGAGCTCACGGCTGACCATACTGTCCCTGCACCTCGGGAGGTCCCAAAACCCCCGGGACCACTCGCGGGGGTTCATCAACCTTCCTTTCTTTCCTAAGCCATAGCCAAACCGAACCAGCACGGGGTGAGGGCAGAGTGGGGACAGAACCCGCTCTGAGCCGCTCGGCCACGCATGACTCCAGGAAGGAGAGCGTTTTAAATCTCTTCCCCCGAGTCCGGGCTGCCCGCGGAGACCCCCTTCGCCCTCTGTGTTCAATGCCTCCAGGGCTGAGCGAGCGCAGGGCTCGCCCCGGCCAGCAGGCACCCACGTTCCAAAGTCAACGCCGGCGGGCGGGCCCAGGGGGCACGGTGTCCGCGACACCAGCCAGAGGGAGACAAGCAGCGAGCACCCCTGTGTGTGCAATCTGAACGAAATACGCTGACGGACAGAACAGACACAGAGGACAGACTGACGGTGGGGGCGGGGCGGGGCGGAAAAGGTGAGGGGAGTGAGGAGGACAGACTGGCAGTGACAGAACAGCCACGGGGACGCAAAGCCCAGCGCAGGGCGCAGAGCCCGCGATGCCGTGATGACCACGTCCGGGCCGGGGACGTCGGTTATGTAAACGTCAACCACTGTGCGCTGGAACCAATAAAATGTTGCAATGTCAACTGTGACTGAAAAACCAAAAAAATTAAAAAGTAAAAAGTTACACTGCTGTTTTGGGAAGGAACGTGGAGCCCACGAGGGGCAGCCTGCTGGCCCCCCCCGGAAAGGGGTGTCCTGAAGGCCCCCGCTTCCCCGCAGAGTCTGAGAGGACACAGTGACCTTCAGGGAGCCCAGTGCATGGGAGGCTTCGTGTGTGCAGGGGGTCTTGCAGGGGCAGGTAGGGCAGGGAGGGGGTTTGGGTGTCCTTCCTGCAGGGCCACAGGCCGGCCACAGGCCGGCCGCCGAGCTGGCACAGGGCAGAAACCGCCCGCTGAGGGGGAACGGGGCTGGCAGGCCCCCCCTCCACCCGCTGGCAGCGGTTCAACTCCCGGGACAGCGGGATCGGGGAGGGTTTTCGCTTGGTTGTCATTTCATTTATTTCCCTAATTTCCTACAACAAAATGTGCTACTTTGTCCTTAGAAAACGCAATTAAGTGTCAATGGAAAGGACGTAAATGACAGGTTACAAAATATTCGCCCCTTTATATACAAACTCCCAGAAGCCCCCACGGCAGCTCCCATGGGAACAGAGGCGGTTGGGACCTGCTGGTCCAGGTCCCAAGGGGACAAGCTGCGACCGGGGACCCGTGGGCCCGGTGACCCTCCGCTGCGCACACGGGAACCGGTGGCCACGCGCTCCACAGCCACGGGGGAATGATCGACGTGATTGGACTTCCTCGCTCGGTTTTTAATGGCGTTATTAAAACAATAAAGGGCTCTGTGTCTGAAATAATTAACGTGGCAAGTTTTGTTTTCTGAAGCAGGCTCTCCATGCACCATCAACTGAATACGCTAAAAAATAAACACACCCCAAACCCACCAGCAACAGAGAAGGAACGCGGTAGGGGCAGACCGACCGCCGCCCCCGCCCCACCCCAGACTCCGCGGGCCGCTCCTCCCACCTGCTCCCTCGCACGGATCGGATCTGCCGCTGACTTGCTATTTCTAGGCAGCACCCAATTCGGCTCCGCAGCTGTGTGCTCCCACACGGCAAATGCGTTTGTTCTCCCCCCTCCTTCTCGGCGTGAGCCCTAAAAATACACCCGGCCCACGCGGCCGCGCCGGAGCCCGCACACCCCGACAACTAACCAACGCTCCCGCTCGCGCCATTGCCTCTTCCATGGGAGCAAGCTACACAGTCGCCCCAGAGCGACCCGGCCCAGCTCTCGGCTGGGCTTCGCCACAGGAGGGCGAAGACCGGGGGCGGGGGGGCGCACACATGCTGTCCCCAGAGCCGGGGTTCCAGCCCCTTCCCTGGGGCAGCCCGGGGGCCGGGTGGAGGGGGTACTCACCGGGGGTCCGTCCGCGCCGGGCATCCCTGGGAGGCCTGGTTTTCCCAGGGGGCCCTAGAAGAAACCAGACTCCGTGAGCCGGTGCCGGGGTTCCCCGGGCTGCCCCTCTGCTCTGCACGCCCCCGAGGTCACTTGTCAACGTTTCTGCTCAAAGAACGTTTGCTGAAACGGCTGCTCGGGGGTGTCCCACCCGCACTGGCATGGAAGCTTCCAGCACCTGCAGCCCCAGCGAGGTGCAGTTTCCAGGGCCTTTGGGTTTGCGAGGGGAACAAGTGTCCTGGCCAGGTGAAGCGAGGACCGGCCGGATGAAGAGGGGACCCCAGGCCCATCGAGCTGTTCGAACAAGCCCCCAGGGTTCGTGCCACACTGCGACCCACCCCTGAGAGGTCAGTCTGCTCATCCTGCCCACGTGCTCTGCCCCCAGCACCAAGGACTCAGGTGCCAAGGACGTATTCAGAGTTGCCAGATTCAGCCAAAGCAAACTGAACAACAAAACATGCCCAGTGAAATCTGGCTTCAGACGAGCACAAGCAGTTCAAATTTAACCAAGTGTCCCCTGTTCGTTCTTCTCCCTAAATCTGGTAACCCTATCCACGGCTAGAGAGTGGCTGAGTGAGTGAGTGAGTGAGTGAATGTGTGAGTGAATCTGTAAATCAGTGAGTGACAAAGGTCCAGGGCCTCCGCTTGGCCCCTGTGCTCAGTGCTCAGTGCTGAGCGTCCCCCAGTCCGGGAGGCCAACGGCTCACACCCCAAGCCGCCGATGCCCAGCGCGCCTCCTGGCCTGCAGTGCCCCCCGCAGGCAGGCATGGTGCCCCTACGCCCAGTTCAGCCCACCTACCTTCTCTCCCGGAGGACCGATGGCTCCCTGGGGGCCGGGAAGACCCTAGTGGGGAAGAGGAGGCGGAAAGGTCAGAAACCGGTTGGATCCGAGCCCTTCCCTGCCGTCACTCACTGTTCCCCACGCTCCCAGCTGGACACTGCCCCGCGTGCGGGGCCACCTCCAGGCCCGGGCCACTTTGGGCCAGGCCAGCCACACTGGCAGAACTCAGTGGCTGCTCAGGCCCCAGACACCAGCCTGGAGTCCCGTGCTGCCCGCTGCCCGCTGCCCAGAAGCCCGCCCCCGGCTCACTTACCTGGGCACCGGGATTGCCCTGCTGTCCTGGGGGGCCAGGCTCCCCCTGGGGGCCCTACAGGAAACGAAAGCGAAGGCACTGATGAGGCTCTGGAAAGCGGGCCAGGGTGACGGCACCTCCTTCGTTAGGGGCCCGGGCCCCCCACCCCGGCCTCCCGTTCTCGGAAGCCGCTCTCCTGCCCGACGCAAGCACCGCGGAGACTGCCCAGCGGGAGGAGGCAGGCGGCCCTGCAGCCCACGGTGGAACCAGACCCAGGGCCCCTGGCCCTGAGCACCCCTTCGTGTCTGCAAATGCGCCCCGACAGCCGCCAGGAAAGCACATGAAGGGACCGAGCAGGAGATGCTCCACTGGGCAGAAAACCCCCAAACCGTGCCACCGCGCCCAGCCTGCCAGCACCGAGCACCGACGCGGAGCCTGTGGGGGCCACGTGTGCTGGTCACGGCCCCTCGAGCGGCGAGGACGGACGCCGTCCCTCCGCCGCGGGCTGACGCGCCAGCAGGCTGGGGCCTGGGGCTCGGGGCTGGGCCTCCTCCCACGCGCCCCCTGCTTTCCATGACGACAGATCTCCCTGGGCCAGCAGGGAGCGCCCCCACCGTGAGGCTGGGTAGCGGGGAACCCCGAGACTCACCACGTTCCCTTTCGGGCCCGGCTGGCCGTCCATCCCGGTCACGCCCTGGGTGAAGTTAGAGAAGGGACTGAATGCCGAAGAATTAACTCTGCGAAGGAAACCCCACGCAGCACGGCCCGGCCCCCTGCCCGCAATGTGTCACAGCCTTTGGGGCGGGGGAGGGGCTTGACCCCAAATAAACCCCAAGGCCGTGGTCAGCGAGGGTCAGGGGAGCTGCTGGGCCCCTCGCTGGGTGGGGCAGGCCCGACTGCTGAGGAAGCAGGGCACAGGGGCTGAGAAGGGTGCACAGCCCACACCTGGCCCCGGGAAGACACCCTCACATCGCAGACAGAGCCCCACGGGAACCATGCACTTCTACTTCCTTCCAGAACTTTCCAGAAGCTGCTGGAAGTGCTTTCAAACAGGAAGGCCCTGTGGTGTCCAGGTCACTGTCCGTAGCGCCTGCACTGTGTGCTTGAGAGGGGCGAGCGGGCGAGGCAGCAGGCCCGGGGCCTCCGCCTGCAAACCCACGCAGGCTGTGAGGCTGCTTCCCCACGTGAGCCTCAGCGCCCGCCGGCCCTCGCACGGGCACTGGGCAGGTGTGCCCGGCAGGCAGGCAGCGCCGTGAGCCACAGGTGGGCCACGGAGCCTCAAGGGCAGGGACGGGGACAGACAAGCAAACAGCCGACGGGACTTACAGGGGGTCCGGGAGGGCCCGGGGGACCCTTCGGCCCCAGCAGACCGCGCGGCCCCTGAAAGAGGAAAGAAGAGGAAGAGTGAGGTCCCGTGGCTGCGCTCAGCCCCCACTGCGTCCGGGGTCTCTGCTGCCACAGGTGTCCACGCTGCCCCGGGAGCGTGGCCAGCAGACCCTCCTGCCCGGCTCCACCCCCCAGCCCAGCCCGCCTGTGCACCCAGGGTCCCTGGAATGGCTGGGGGCTCAGGTGGGAGATCAGGGAGCACCTGGAGGGAAAAGGGTCCCTTGGTACCCGCCCAGGGCAGGTGGGCCCACAAGCGCCCCCCGAGGACACAGCTCCTCACACTGCCCGGGGGGCTGGGCCCCGGTTCTCATTCCCAGTGCCCTCAGCCCGCCCTCTGCAAAGCCACACGACCGCGTCTGACTCAGGGCCTGCGGGTTCAGGGTGGACAGAGAAACTAGGGCACTGCGGGGACATCGTGACCAATCGCATGAGAGGAAGCCTGGGCTCGGACCTCGCAGGGATGGCCGCTGTGCCTGAGCGCGGCCCCCTCTCCAAGCGGCGAGGGTGCGTGTGTGGGATCGGCCCCAGGACGGGCCTGAAATCCCAGCGGCCACGGAGCCCACACCTGCGCCCACCCCGCCGACCGGGGAATCCGGGCGCCTTTCCCCGAGGCACGGGGACTTCAAGTCGCTCCATTCCCATCAAACCTTCTCAGACGCAGTGGACGAGAATCCTGCCTGCGTGCCCTGCACTTAATTGGTGCCTTCGCTACTTTAACACCTAGTCGTGGGAGTGTTTCTGGAAGTTAACGACCTAGAAGGTATAGCTCAGACGCGCGTTAGAAAGACAGCGGTGTTGATGAATTCTCCTCCGTGGCTAATCAGACGCCGAGGGTGTAATTTAGTCCCAAATGAGCGTGTGAGTGCCGGCCCCGCTCTCCTGCACGCGGCGCTCGCAATATTTCTCCTCAATTAGCGCCGCCAGAGGCGAACGGCCCCACTGATGTCGATCAGGGAACCCGACGTTTGAAAGTAGCCGCGAGGGAGACTCATTAACGTCTTTTGTTGTTCAGGAAATCGGTGGCTTTGGCCGGAAATGGAAATCAGCTTTGGGAGCAGAACTTTCAGCCAGCCGGCAAACTCTGGACAATTCAGGACCCTGGACACCCACCACCGCCCTTGGGGACCCGAGCTGCCTCCCCTGGAAGGCTCAGGTGGACACCTTAGAGGCGCCCCCCAGGGGCGCCCCCAGATTTGTTTCTGTGTCTCAGCTGAGCCCCTCGCCCTCGCTACTCTAAGCCGACCCCCGATTCTGCCTGGAGGCAGCCCCTTAGGCCCCTGTCCCCACGGTGACCAGACACAAAGTCCAACGCCGGTCAGTGGACTTACGGGTTCCCCGGGCAGCCCTCTGGGCCCAACTTCTCCGTCGTCGCCCTATGGAGGGGAAAGGGCGGGATTTTAGGGACAGGCTCTGAGGCCCGGGCGCCAGGAGGCATTTCCTCCCGCAGCGCGGAAGCCTCAGGCCTGGGGCTGCGTCAGCACGCTCAGCCAGGGCCACGAGTCCCCGCGCCCGTCGGGAAGGCCTGGGGTCCTCCCTCCCAGAAAGCCGCGGGAGACCACGAGGTCCGTGGCTCCGGGACGCGGCTCAGGGCTCACAGGCCACAGGGCCAAGGAGGGGACACCAGGCAGTAAAAATCACAGGGCTGAAGGTCTAATGATAAACATGCACAGTGCAGTTAGCGATAAAAACAAGGCAGAGCCCTGGCTGGTGTAGCTCAGTGGATTGAGCGCGGGCTGGGAACCAGAGGGTCCCAGTTCGATTCCCGGTCAGGGCACATGCCTTGCAGGCCAGGTCCCCAGTGAGGGCCATGTGAGAGGCAACCATACATTGCTGTTCCTCCCTCTCTTTCTCCCTCCCCTCCCCTCTCTCTAAAAAATAAATAAATAAAATCTTAAAAAAAAAAATTAAAAAAAAAAAAACAAGGCAGAGATTAATAGTAGATACACAGACGGACAGACAGACAGCCAGGCCGGCAAGAACATGAATGACAGAAACTGGGTGGGGAGGAACCTGGGGAGAATCGCCAGGCCCCCTGCCCAACCCCGAGGGAACCTTATGTCTCTGCCAGCCAGGGTCCTGAACGGGGCCGGACAGCCCCCCAAAACGCGGCTCCGGCTCGGGGAGCAGGCCCCTGGCGGGACCTGGTCACGGTCAGGAGCAGCTCGTGGACACTTGGCACCTCCCACAGTCAATGTGCTGCACCCTCCTCCACCCTTCACCACACGTGTGTGTGTGTGTGTGTGTGTGTGTACACACACACACACACCCCATGTGCACATGCATGCACACGCACAGCACACGTGACAACACAGCCATGCCCACGTGCACCCACATATATGTGCGCGCGTGCACACACGCACGCCGGGCAGCACCAACGCCCAGAGGAGGCCTCTGTCTTCTTCCTTCCCACGCCGGCCGGGAGGCCCGGACCACGCCAGCCCGAGAGCCGGTGAGGACAGAGCCGCGGCCAGGCCTGGACCCCACGCCCTCCCCACCCCGCGCCGGGGCCGCCACACCTTTTCCTCCAAACGCGCCAACAACTGACGAGACCACCCGAGTGAGCAGGGACCCAAGTCCCCACTGTGTGCTTCTCGGCCGTGGGGTCTAAGGACCACGCATGGACGGCGGCCCCAGGAAGAGGTCCCGGGCATAGCCGGCCTGGGCGCAGAGCCCGTCCACCCGAGCAGCCGCCCCCGGCCCAGGCTCCCCTGCCCCACACCCAGGCCCTCTGCCCTCCCACCTCCCGGGCTGCTCAGTCCCCTTCTGGACTCGACCGGCCCCG
The DNA here is from genome assembly GCA_004026765.1 of Micronycteris hirsuta. Taxonomy (NCBI): domain Eukaryota; kingdom Metazoa; phylum Chordata; class Mammalia; order Chiroptera; family Phyllostomidae; genus Micronycteris; species Micronycteris hirsuta. The sequence goes on from PVJI01021329.1 coordinate 17,700, forward strand.
GGCCAAGAGGCGCTCTCTCTGTGACCTGGGATGGGGGACCGCCGCTGCCCTGCCGTTTGCTTCTGCCTCAGGGCCCTGGGTGCCCGTCTCTGCTCACCCTCTGCCCCTGCCCTTTGCCCTCGCAGTCCCACCAGCCTCCTGCACCCTCCACGTGCCAACATCACGGCCACAGGCGGGCCACACGCGGTTTTCCTGCCAAACTCCGAGGGGCAGGCAGGCACGTGCAACCGGATGCACGGGATACGTACCCTTTCTCCATCATCTCCCGGAGGGCCCGGCGGGCCGGAAGGGCCAGGGTCACCCTAGGAAGTCAACCAGAGCCAGGATTAGCGACCCCGGAGCAGGTCTTGCGTGTCTGTCCCAAGTCCCCCTGTGGTCCTTCTCTAATCCCGGACCCGCTGCAACCTCTCCCAGACCCACAGGAGATCCTCTGGGACGTGCTGGCTGTAAGGACGGTCACCGGGGGAAGCAGTGTCTGGGCGGCTGTGCCAGACCAGGCACCCGGCAGGGCCACAGGCACACAGGCCCCCCAGTTGCCGTGGCAGGGTCTGAGCTGCTCCCCCGCACCCCATCCCACGCCACATCCCACGCCCCAGAGAGGGCCACCACCCTGGCCTGTGGGCACGCTGGGGGCCGGCGCCGGTCCCCTCCACCCTTGCTGCCTCAGGCCTCCCACGAAGCTGGTGCTCAACACGAGCTCATCAGCCAGCCAGGTGGACGGCCAGGCCTCAGTGCCGCCTCCCTCCACGTCCCGCATGGCTGGGGGCGGCGTGGGCCAAGCGGCTTTGGCTAAGACACAACAACCGTTTTCCAGCGTGTCACAGAACGTGACCGCTAAACCGCAGGGACAAGTGTGTGCATGTTGTGTGAGGACATGTGTATGCACATGTTTTGCAGGTGCACACATGTGCGTGTGCGCGGAGTGTCGTGTGCTGCGCGCATGTGTGGGTGTGCATGTGCACGTGTGCACGTGTGTGTGTGTGCATGTGTGTGCACTGTCACATCCAGAACGTGTCTAAACATCCAAGAGGCGTCGTCTGTGCCACAGGGAGGAAAATGCCCCACAAGCCGCCCGCACCCGTCATGTGGAGACACTCAGATGGGCGGAGAGCGAGGCCGGCCACAGGGGGACCGCGCCCCTACCTCTGCAGCAGCCGCAGCCGCTGGCCCGGCCGCACCCCCCAAAACGGAAGCCGCGGGGCCTACCCAGGCCGCAGAGGCCGGCTCAGCAGAGCCCAGATTCCCAGAAGCGCCCGCTCCCTGCCTGTTCCCACCCTCCAACCTCTGGCCCCAGTGGTTTCTCCATTGGTAGCTGCAGAGAGGAATCTGCTTCCTTTGGGCTGACTTTCCATCCCAAGCTGTCACCTGCATTCATATCCGGCCCCACCCCGGGGGGACTCCTTCCATGGCCGTCCGGGAAGCCTGAGGCCGTCCAGAGGATCTCCCCAAAAACCCTGTGCTGCCCGAGGTCCGTGAGGACTTCAGGGCCACCAGGGCCGCTCCCACAGGCGGCCGCACTTACCCTGTGTCCCTTCTCTCCCGGCAGTCCCGCCAGGCCGTCAAAGCCACGGTCTCCCTGTGAGAAGGACAGAGGGCGGCTCAGGGACCAGGCCACACACAGCGACGGCCGCCCTGCCTCCCGACCCGGTCCAGGCAGCGTCCATGCACCCAGGCCCCAGGCCCCCACCCAGAGCGGCACCAGCCACCCCTCCCCCCTCCGTGTCCTGCCTTGGGCCACATCCCCACCCCCCCTCCCCCGACACCAGCAGAAGGGGAGAGGCGGCTCTTATCCCCGAGTCGTCCCCCCGCACTCTCCACTCAACCGACCGGAACTGCCACTCGTGCCCATGAAGCTCACCCCCCGCTTTGGGCCAGCACGCCAGAGCAACCCAAACGGAGCCGGCCCCCCTCGGGCCCCACCCCCAGGTGGGGGCGAGCACCGTGACGTCGCGACTTGTCATCACAGCCACACTCATCCTTAGAACTGGCGTGTCGCCACGTCGCCACCATGAGGGCAGCGGGGAGGGTGGCCGGGACCCCCAGGGGCTGCGGCGGCCGCCTACCTTGGGGCCCGTCTGCCCAGGCATCCCTCGTGCTCCGTCACTGCCGGGCCGCCCCTGGAACACAGGCGGGCACAGCGTCAGCACAAAGCGGTGGCCTCCGGGGAGACCGCGGAGACAGCGCCAGCCCCGTGCGGCCGGGGTCCAGCGTCTGGGGCTGCGGGCGCCTCTCACGGGACTCCGGGGTGGGTCTCACCACCCCGAACCACCGGGGGGCGTGCCACCTGCCCCCGTGTCTGTGACGGCGGCATGAGGCGGCAGGTGAGCCTCGCTGGAGGGGAGACTGAGGCTCGTCAGCCTGCGGGACAGCTGGCTGGCGGCACAGGAGGGAAGGTGGCCCAATGGGCAGCCACGGCGCCGCTCCTCCCGCCAAGTGGAACTCAAGTTACAAGGTGAGGGCCAGCGAGCACCTGCGGTCGGCCTAAGTGACTAAGGGGGAAACTGAGGCCGAGGGCTGGCTCGTCTCACTGAGGCCACAGGGCCACCTAAAGGCAGGTCTGGGCCATAAGCAAGACACCCCATCCACAGCCACTCCCGTGGCTGCTACTTCCAGCTGTGGACACAGCTGAGGTCAAGCCCACAGTCCCCTCCTGCCTGGCCATGGGGCTGCCGGGCAGGGCCCAGACCTACCAGAGCCCGCTATAACCTCCCACAAGCACGGTGGGGAGGGAGGGGCGGTCCTGGCAGGCTCAAGGTCACCCCAGGGGCCAGGGACTCGGCCAGGAGGCCAGCTGCTGATGCCTGCCAGCCAGCGGAGTGTCACGGCCGGTCCAGATCAGTGGCCTCCCGCTCCTCCATGGCCCGTGCACACCCAAGCGAAGGGGGCCGCCACCCGGGGAGCGTGACCAGCAGAGACCAGGTCACCAGAGCAGCCGTGTCTCAAAGCAGAGACGGGAAGGGCAGCACCGGGAGAAAAAGTGGCCAGGGACCCACATGGGCCACAGGAGCTGGGCTGTGCTCCCCCTGCCTTGAAGCCCCCGGGAGCTGCCGGGCAGGAAAGTCACCGCAGGAGAGGCGCCCGAGCCGCACAGCGCTGGGGGAAATGCAGACAGGACGCCAGGCCGGGGTGGGGGGGGCACAATGGGGAGCCTCTCCTCAAACTCCCCGCTCAGACACCAAGGGAAACCGGTCGGAAAAGTTCGAACGACGCCGCAGCGTCGGCAGAATATGCAGATGCCCCCATCACTCACGGGGGCAGGGACACGGGGACCCCTGGTGCCCGGCCCCGCCCCCACCGTCTTTTCTTCTCTGGTGGGTCTCTGGGGCAAAGGTCACTCTGCAAACGCGGGCGGACCCGCGGCCCTGGCGCCGCAGCTTTCGCTCTGCAGCTCGTCCAGGGCGAACCACCCTGGCACCTTTTCCCCTCAGTTCCTCCCAGAGAAAGGGGACAGCACTGCATTTTGCCGCCTACAAGGCACCCCACCCGTGCTTTAGCACTGCCCATGCATAATGCGCATCCTTATTTTTCCCTCAAAAATTTGGACAAAAAGGTCTGTCTTACACACAGCACAATATGGGGTAAGTGCCTAGAGATACACAGGAAAGATTAATGAAATAAAAACACTTTGCAGACTTGGATCCAAAGTAAACCACCTAATTATCTACCAAGGATCCTGGATTCCGGCCTTGCGGGCTCATTTAGGATCATCCGGTCCAGCCCTGGCCTGGTGCCCGGGGCCCCCACCGGTGGCTTCCTCGGCCACCCCCCTCACTGGCGACAATGAGCTCTGGGACAGGAGGGTCCCCAACGGCTCAGGAGCCCCTCCCCCTCCCGCCTCGGGTGCCCTGACAGCAGAAAGGAACTGGCGGCTTCCGTGGACAGCAGGTCTTGGAGCGGTTCCCACCGAGCAAACAGTGAGGAGGACAAACTCTTCGCGTGCACTGCGAACACCCACTGGTGAAAAGACACGCAGGTTAGAGCACGTCGTGGGTTAACTGGGACGCCCCTGGCTCGTCTGGACGCTGTTCGTGAACTTGACTGATGTAAAAACGTGGGCCCTCTCTCAGCGGCCACGGTCCACAGAAGCCACCTGGGCCCGTCCACTGAACCGCAAACAGAACCCGGGCAGCCGGCATGACGGGCGCACTGGGCGCCGGCCAGGCCCCCCCCCCGCCCCGGGCCACTTAGGCAGAAATGAGGCTGAAGTGCAGCCCACTGATAATGCTGCCTTCTCGGTGCTTGCTCCCCAAGGGCCTGGGGAATTGCTTTGATTAAAACGGTTTGTTAAACTAAATTAACGTGCTCAGGACAGAGGCCGGGGCGGCAGGGGCTGGTGAGTCCCCGGAGGCAGCACCCACGGGCTCAGCTCTCCGGCCCACAGAAGGACACCCGGCCTTGGAGACAGAGGTGCCTTTGATGGGAGCAGCAGCCGGGCTTCCTGCCCCTGAGCCAGGTCTGCTGGAAGGGGAGGGGGCGGGCCCACCGCAGGCCCCGCCCCGTCGCCGCCCCAGCCAGCTGTTGGCTACCTTGAGAAACACTCACCCTTCTCCCAGGCTTTCCCGCCGGCCCGGGCGGGCCCTGGACACCTCGGGGGCCCTGTCCAGAATCAGAGGGCAAAGGGTCAGTGTGTGTCCCTGAGTCTCAGAGACAAAAGCAAAATCTCGTCCCACACCTGTCCCCCAGGCCTGCGGCAAGTTCTCCCAGCTGCCAGCGCGAGGGTGCCCCCAGGACAGAGCCCGGGACCCTTGGCCCAGAGCGAGGGCCAGGCCCGGGGCGGCACTGATGGCTCCCACCATGGACACCCGTCACTTCTGCTCTGCTCCAGCTTTGCATGAAGCGACAGTCCCCACAGACTGCCCCAGAGAAATGCAGCATTTGGGGAGCCGCCACCCCCAGAGTCAGGACCTTCCGCGCACAGACGTCCCTGCGAAGAGCAGAGGCGAGGCGCCTACGTACCTGAGGACCCATGTCCCCCGACTCGCCCTTCAAGCCTCCGGTGCCGGGAGGGCCCTGGGGAGATAGGAGGGATTACTGAACGCTCGCAGGGAAAGGCCGCGGGTGGCCGGGCAGGGGATGCGGAAACCACTCGGGACCGCTGGCCGGGCTCCCCCGAGGGCCACGGATGCTCAGCCCCGCCTGCCCTGGACAGGGCCCGCGCAACGGGGAAAGGGCTCATTGTGTGGCACGAAGTTCTGGACAGTCGGGGACACAAGAGCCGCAAAGCTCACAGTGACGAGCGTCTCCCTCTCTGAGACGGAGGTGACCGGGGGGTCAGAGCCCGTGGCACGGGACACTGGGGCGTGTCCTCTGGGCCTGTCACCAGGCAAGAGGCTGGAGGCAGCCCTGAGCCACACTGGGGGGCAGGTGGGGGGCGTTGACTGCAGACCCGGGCCAGCGGCCAAGGCCCCACTCATAGGGAACGGCCGTGGGGACACCGGGCCTTTGGATCCTCCGTCCCCTTGTAAAGTGCAAGGGCCCCTCGCAGTCCCCGCGGGTCCCACTGGTGGGCCCCATGCGCGGCACACATGCACCCAGCTGTGCGGCAGGGCTGGGCTGGGGGGCAGGCAGACTGGTCTGATCCCCCACCCACACCCAGAGAGGAAGAGTCTCCGAGCCCCTGCGTCACGTCACGAGGCAGTCGCCAGTGCAGGCGTGGGGGGCTTCCCAGCCCCAGGCCACGCAGGCCCCGCCTGCCAGGGGGCCGCCCCGCCCCCCACCCCTGGCGCCAGTGATGGAATGAGAGCGGATGGCAGCTTAAAGCAAGTCCTCCCCTCTCTGAACCGAGTGGGGAGACTAAACGGCAGGAGATTGGGGGACGCCCCATCCCTCACCACGCGTCCCCCCACGGCTGGTGACTCACCATGGGGCCGGGTCTCCCCGTCAGACCCATTGGACCAGCTGGCCCCCTCAGCGCCAACTGCAGGAAACAAAAGGACAGGCTGAGAGACGGGCACTGACAGGTGAGACGGGCCAAGGACAGGTGCCGCTGCAGGAGGTCCGATGCAGTCCGGAGCCCGCCCCTCTGCTCCTCCGGGGCTCTCAGCGCCAACCGCCACGGGAACAGGGGAGGCAGAGGTGGCACCCAGGCCGGTGACACTTCCCACTTCAGTGAGGAGCGCTCCACCCCTTGGGAGGTCAGAGCCTCTTGCTGACCTCCTCAGTGGCCGCCCCCCAGCCCTTTCCCCTTGGAGTGAGCTTGCACGGCAGCCTCCCTGGCGGGCCGGGGCGGGGCATGTTTCACAGGACCATGGAGCTGAGCAACACTGTTCTGAGTAACATTGTATCCTGAGGGGCGCATCTAGCGCCCCTCAGTGGCTGGGGAGCCCTGCTGCAGGTGAGCTAAACCAGTCCCAGAAGTGGCAGCCCTCGGAGCGGCACCTGCGGGGGTGCCCCCGCCCACCTGCCCATCCCCAGGGCAGCTGCGCCTGCCACAGCACAGTCCACCTGCGTTCCTAAAGCACCTGTTGCAGCCCCTGCATGTGGCTGTCACCCCCACTGCAAGACGCCGTTTCACTGGCTTATAAAACCTTCTACACCGTCGTCCACCTGGCTCCTATAAGATGCACTCAGACCAACAGGCCAGCGGGCAGGCCCGGTGGATGCATCCTGGTGTGGGGACCATTATACCCGAGGCGGCATCTGGTGGGCAACTTGTCCCGCTGTGCAACTCGCTGCTCTGCCTGCCCTGCAGTCACTGCACTCGATCACTGGTGTCGCTCGGCTGACTGCGAGCCACACGGATGTTGCCAGACAGAGGCTGATTTAGTGGCTTCTTGCAAAGCTCCATTACGGGCGCTCTGCCAAAGTCCCCCACGCGCCCTGGCCCAGGGGTGGCACCTCAGGGGTGACGCCTCACACATCAAGAGCCATCGCTGCTCTGGGCCTTGTCACGTCGGGTCCCAGCTCACTGATCTGCTGACGTGCAGAGCGGAGCAGCAAGAGAACGAAGGTTCCAGGGGCCCCAGGCCAAGCTGGGTGCTCTCAGGGGCGTCCAGCTCAGCTCCGCCCATCACGGGGACCACTCACCCGCGCCTGCTGCCCCCGCCCCGGGTCCCACCCCCAGGACTCGGGCCCCACTCACCCGTGCCTGCTGCAGAATGGCTTGAGCTTGGGACTCCTGGGCGGAGACCATGGGGCCTTTGGAGCCAGCATCGCCGCCCCCTCCGAACCGGAACTACGGGTGTGAGATGGGGGTCACCAGGGTGCACTGACGTGGGTGCCCACGCTGGACCCCAGGGTTGAGGCACTGCCCCTCGGCCTCCTGGGGGACAGAGGAGCCTCGGGGGGTCTGGTTGGGCAGCTTCTACGCCCACCCCTCTGGTGCACACCACCCTGCTATGCTCCATGCGGCTGCCCCAGCCCTACCACCACCTTCAGCCCTGGGGCCTCAGGGGACCCTCCCCGTCTGGGAGCCCTTCCTGGCATCTGCAGCCTCTCGTCCGGAAACCCCACAGCCCCTAGTCACTGCAAGGAAGGGCTGAGGCCCGGGCCCACGCCTGCACTGAGGTGGCCTCGCAAGGGCAGCCCGGGTTCCGCGCCAGGGGACCCCACGCTGCGCCCAGTGCCCTGGGCATCAGAAAGACAGATGGACAGTGCGGGCTCACAGAAAATGGACATCAGTCAGAAGACTGACGTCCAGACTGACCACATAGTCTCTCTCCAGGGCCTGGGCTTCCCGTGAAAGAAATGGGCCGTGACCTTCACCCATAAGGTCATGGGCAGGTCAGGCTCAGAGAGGGACCTGCTGGCAGACACGCCCACTCGGGCCCAGGTTGAGGCGAGTCTGTGGCCAGGAGATGGTTCCCCTTGGAAACAGCCCAGGGGCCCGCCGCCCAGCGGCCACCCAGCCCACACACGGGGTACTCACGGGCAGCATGAGCATGGTTCCGGGGGGGCCGGGCAGCCCGTCGGCCCCAGGGAGACCTGGGCGTCCAGGGGGGCCCTGTGGACAGAGGGGCCAAGAGAGCCTGGTCAGAGCACTGACGAACAGAGCGGGCTGGGCTGGGAGGAGGGGCTTGGGAGCCACAGCCCAGCCGGAAATACACTGAACAAGTGCAAGGGAGTGCAAGACCCCATGGCCTAGAAGGTTCCAGAACCCCAGCCCGGAAAAGGACGGCACTGCTGCGGGGTCACGATGAGGAGAGGCTCCTGAGGGAAAGGGCTGAGGAAGAAGCGGGTGCAGGCGGATCCAGAGGAGCCCAGACAAAAGGGAAGGTGGGGGCTGCAATCCAGGGGCAGAGGCAACACCGGGACAGGAGCAGGGATGGAGCGTCGGGGCGCCCGCCCCTCCTGGACACCCCTTCCAGGGCTGTACACCCCGGGCTGCGGAAAGGCCCGGTTTCTCCACACTCCGTCGGGGCCCCTCATTCGGCCCCGTGACCCATGTCTCATTGTTCAGACGGACGAGGGTGCAAAGCGTCCCCTGCTCAGACAGACGCAGGCCAGCGGGGTAAAGGGACCGTCCGTGACCTCCACACGCCCAGCTGCCCCCGTCTCTGAGGCGGGTCCCAGACGGGCACCCCTCCTGGGTGGGCTCTCGAGCCAACTCCTGCTTTTCCCTGGAGGGGTGCAAGCCCCGTCCCGGTGCGACGGCACGTCACACAGACTTAGACACTGAGGGTCTGCTCCCGCCCCGGAGGTCACCGGAGGTCACAGCCTGTCCATGCACAGGGAGTGGGAGCGCACACCAGACCCACGGGACAGGACGTGGCCTGGGAGGCGGGTCCCCCTCTGCATGAGACCAGCATCCGAGTGCTGTCCCGCGAGCCTCGGCCCGCGTCTGAGCTTGGCCTTGCTCTGTGCGTGGCCGTCCAGTTTCCCTCGCGGGACAGCTCATCTTTGGTGCGACCCACCCTGCACCGGTGCACGCTGGGGCCGTCCCCGGGGCTCGCCACGCAGCTGCTGCCGCGCGGAGCGAGCGTTCGGGCACCTTCTTAGGGAGGGAGGGCCCAGAGGCGGGCTGTGGGGTCAAAGGGCTGCTCTTGTCTTCACTGCGGATCGGTCCTGGCCAATGGCCCTTGTCTGCCATCTGGGAAAAAGCTCTCAGATTTTTTTTTAAAAAACTTGTTTGAAAGAAAATCTGGAAAACGTTCTGCCACCCAGCTGTCCTCTTGGAAACCAGGCAGATGACTGCTCACCGCTGAGCTTTCTGCCTCGGGGTTGACCCCAAATGAAACCCCCCAATTTATAACTAGGGGACCGTGTCTCCCGGGGATGGGGCGCCACCCACGTGGTGTCTGTGGGAAGAGCGCGCCCCCGCTGGCGTGCTGGTGGCACCAGAAGCCAGAAGGGACATGGGGCAGCCTCATGTCCACTGAGCCCATCCTCTGGGTCCTCACACCAGCTTCCTCCTCCTGCGCTCTCTGCCGAGACACCCTGAGCACTGGGGTGCCTGTGAAGACAGACCCACGCACACGGAGCAGCAGGTCAGACCGCGGGGCGCCAGGCACCCACAGGGTCCCCACCACTGGCCTGAGCCAGTTTAGTCATAAGGCCGGGACCAAGGGGGTGGGAGCGGCTCTTGGGCCTCGGGCATCCACAGCCTCAGTCCCAGACCTGTGCCTGGCCCTGCGGAAACCCAGTAGATATCTGAGCTGGTGGACAAACGGATGGGCAGACAGACAGCTGGAG
>PVJI01021330.1:0-27286 GCA_004026765.1 Micronycteris hirsuta
AACAAGTAGCATAAATGGTAGGTAGACAACAGACAAGGGGAGGTTAGAACAGTATAGGAAGTACAGGAGCAGAAGGACTTATGTGTAGGACCTATGGACAAAACTAAAGGGAGGGGAAAGGGGGGTAAGGGGGAGGGGGGAAAGAAGGGGGGAAATGGGGCAACTGTAACAGCATAATCAATAAAATATAGTTAAAAAAAAAAGAAAATCCTTCTAGGATCTGGCCATTTTCTGCAAAAACCCAGTTCATTCCATTGCCTAAATGAAGAATTATTTTGTTTCCAAATTTGGTGGTAGAGTGGGCCAGCGAGATCAAATTTACCTAAAAAGAAAATTTTCTACCCAAGAATAAAATAAACATGGATTCACATTTACAGAATAATGAGAGCAGAATAATCCTTGACTGGTCATAGTCAATATCCCATCAGGCTGGATTAAACTTTAGCCTGCCTAGTTAGTAAGATGAGAACTTTTCTTCCTTTTATAAAATTGAGAAAGTCATTCTTCAGTGTCACAAAATTTGCTGATTTTAATGTTTACTAATTATACAGTCAAGATATTTTTCTTAGAGTCAATCTACATTTCTCCTTTAGGGGGATGGTCTCTTTTTACTTAGCTTTCTGAGAATGGCACACCCATGGTCACTATGTTTTATATTAGCATTGGTAATGATTATAGCTACCACTTAAATGCAGTGTGTCACACATACATGCTCATACATACATATGCATCACTCAAATATCACAATAACACTGAGTTCAGTTTTATTATCCCCACTTTATAAATGAGGAAAGTGAGGCTCAGTTGAGTTAAGTGACTTGTCCAAGGTCGCATAACTGACCAAGAACTATTGTGCTTAGTCTCTCTGAGGAAGCTTTACCTGATAATGTTGATTCTGTATCAGGCTGTCAGCATGGCGTTCCTGTAATTAAAAATGGTCAAAGAGGTTACATCAGCAGTCTCTCAGCAACCCATCCACCCCAAGATTATTTCTAAGTATTATAACTGGAGAAAGAAAGGAGTTCCTGCCTGAAACCACCCCCCCTAAACATTTTAGGTTGGCATGATTTTATGATATTTAACATAGGGAGGGTCACAAAGGAGGAAAGGTAGGAAACAGTTTTAAAAGAAACATAATTTTAAAAAGCCTTACTGTGAAGCTTTTCAAGTTGTGCCTTCTCCGTCTACCATCAGGGTCTCGTTTTGGGCAGAAGGTGTTATTAAACCAGTTACCAAGGTATAGAAATGACTTGGGGCTAGGAATGATGTTAAAAGGAGGTGGCAAGGTACCACCTTCATCAAAGTAACTCATCCAGAGCTTTGTCCTTGCAAATTTCCACTCAATATCTGCATGATCCTATGAAAAAGAGAAGTAAAAGGGTTCGGGATGGGAAACTCCAAGATGCACCCATGTCACATTGTAAAAGTTCTACCTTGCTTTCATAGAAGACAATCTGTCAGTAGCTATAAAAATTCAAATTACACATACTCTGGGATCCAGTAATCCTACTTGTAGAAATTTATCTTATAAATATACTTGTAAAAAGATGTATTACAGGGCTTTTCACTATAACATTGTAGCTTGTTAATAGCAAAACATCTGCCAACAACCTAAATATCCAACAGTGGGAGACTGGTTAAATAAATGATGTTATATCCATAAAATGTCTTACAATATAACTATTTAAAAGTATCTATGGGCCTGGCTGATGTAGCTCAGTGGATCAAGCATGGGCCTGCAAACCAAAGGGTCGCTCGTTCAATTCCCAGTCAGGGCACATGCCTGGGTTGTGGGCCAGGTCCCCAGTGGAGAGAGTGCAAGAGGCAACCACACATTGATGTTTCTCTCCCTCTCTTTCTCCTTCCCTTCCTCTCTCTCTAAAAATAAATAAATATAATCTTTAAAACAATAAAAATATCTATGATCATTTTATATATAGAACGTGTGTATGTGTATATGCATTTGTCTGTATATCTATAAGACCTCCAAGACCTCTAAGTGAAAAAAGCAACATAAAGCACAATATATATTGTGTACAATGATCCCATTTCATTCAAGTGAAAAAACCTTTATATTACATGCTTACATGTCCTAGACAGGTATATATACAACTATCAACATTAGTTATTTTTTAAAGATTTATTTATTTTTAGAGAGGGGGCAGGAGGGAGAAAGAGAGGGAGAGAAACATCAGTGTGTGGTTGCCTCTTACGCACCCCCCACCAGGGACCTGGCCTGCAACCCAGGAATGTGCCCTCACTGGGAATCGAACTGACGACCCTTGGTTCTCAGGCTGGTGCTCAATCCACTGAGCCACACCAGCCAGGGCAACATTAGTTATTTTTAAGGAGTTGGATTGCTGTGGATAGGCTTTCTTTACAAAAAATCAACATTACTGAAGTATGATTACACATAGTAACATTCACCCATTTTAAGTATTTGCTGAATTTTGACAAGTATATATACCTGTGAAGTCACTTTCATAACCAAGACAGACAAACAAACAGACATACACATATACATACACACATTGGAGTTTTATTCTAGGTGGTTTAAGAGCTGAATGGACTGATGTAACCACCACCACAATCAGGATACAAAACCATTCCATAACTTGTCAAATCCCTAGTATTGCCCCTTTGTGATTAAACTCACCCCAACCCTTAACCCCTGGCAACTACTGCTCTATTCTCCATCCCTATAGTTTCCCCTTTTCAACATTCATATAAGTGGAATCATACAGTAGGTAACCTTTTGAAACTGACTTATTTTACTCAATATTAACATCTTTGAGATCCATCTACATTTTTTATGTAACAATAATCCATTCCGTTTATTGTTTTCCATTAATATAAAGCTGCTATGAACTTTCATGATAGGTTTTTGTGTGAACATAAGTTAAATATCTAGGAGTGGTATGGCTGAGTCATTTGGTAAATGTACACTTAACTTTATAATAAACCTCCAAACTGTTTTCTCTAGTGACTGGACTATATTCTCATTCCCACCACTTGCTCTGCATCTTCCTTAGCACTTGTCAGGTTTTTAAAATTTAGCCATTCTAACAGATAAGTAGTGGGCTTTTATTAGAGTTTTAATTTGCATTTCCTAATTGGCTAATGATGTTGCACATCTTTTCATATGCTTATTTGCTCTCCATGTATCTTCTGTAGTGAAGTGTCTGTCCAGATCCTTTGTTTGTTTTTACTGTTTTTTTGTCTTGCTGATGTATTGTAAGTTTTAAAAATATATATATTCTAGATACTAACTCTGTAAGAAGTGTAAATTGTAAATATTTTCTTCAAGTCTACATCTTTTCTTTCCATTTACTTAATGGTCACTTTCATAGAGCAAACTTTTTAATTTCAATGAAGCCAACATTATCAAATTTTTAATGAATCATGCTTTTGGTATTATATGTAAGATCTCTTTACCTAACCCACGGTCATGAAGATTTCATCTTCTGTTTTCCTCTATAAGTTCTATAGTCATAAGATTTGCATTTAGTTCTAAGATCCACTTTGAGTAAATTCTTGCATAAGCTGTGAGGTTTACATTGAGGGTTTTCTTGGGGTTTTTTTGTTTGTTTTTTTGGCCTATGGATGACCAATAGTCATTTGCTGAAAAGGTTAGTGTTTATCTATTGAATTGCTTTTTCACCTCTGTCAAACATCAGTTGAACATGCTGGGATTACTGGGTATCCACATTCAAAACAATGAAGTTGGACTTCTACAACACACTACATATAAAACTCAACTCTGAAGGGATCAAATAAATAAATTTAAGAAATAAAAACTATAAAACTCTCCCTGGCCCATGTGGCTAAGTTGGCTGTATAATTGTCCCATAAACTGAAAGGTCGTGGGTTCAATTCCCAATCAGGGCACATGCCTAGGTTATGGGTTTGGTCCCCAGTCAGGGTGAGAATAAGAGGCAACCAATCAATGTTTCTCTTACATCAATGTTTCTCTTCCTCTCTCTCTCCCTCCTTTTCCCTCTCTCTAAAGTCAATAAGCATATCCTCAGATGAGGACAAAAGAACTATAAAACACTAAGAAGAAAATGTAGGTGTAACTTTTCATGACTTTGAAGAAGATAATGGTTTCTCAAATGTGACACCAAAAGTCACATGATAAAAGGTGAATTGTTAAATTGGTGTTTATAAAACTTAAAAATTATTATACCTAAAAGAACACCACAAAGAAAATGAAAAGGTAACTCACAGATAAAGAACAATTACAACTCAATAATAAAAAGATAAATCAATTAAAAAATGGGCAAAACACTCGAATAGACATTTCCCTAAAGAAGATGTACAAATTGCCAATAAGCACATGAAAAGATGCTCAACATTATTAGTCATTCGAATGATTCAAATTAAAACCACAATGAGATACAACTTCACATCCACTAGGATGGCTATAATAAAAAGAAAATACAGATAATAACCAGTATTGGTGAAGATAAAGAGAAATTGGACTCTTCACACACTGATGATAGGAATGTAAAATGGTACAGCTGCTTTTGAAAACTGTATGGTAATTCCTTCAAATAGTTAAACATACAGTTACCATATGACTCAGCAATTCCACTATAAACTATATACCCAGGACCAATGAAAATATATTCCATACAAAAACTCATAAACAAAATGGTCAAAAAAGTATTTGATTTTGACAAAGAATAGAATCATACAGTGGGACAAGTTTTAAACCACAGGCATCTTTTTGAGCTTAGGAGACCCTCTGGTTCCCCTCAGTGCATATACTCCACTTAGGTGAGGACATGATTTTTGGTAAGCATTTTGAAAACAGCTCAAGGACCCCAATTGCTACCATTCCATTCCCCTAGTGGTCAGGCGAGGTCAGGTTGGGAATCACTATGTGATAGTTTAGCGAAGAAGTTATTGCAAATTATCATCTCAGCAGTGCTTTTCCATTCATTTATCATGTATCAGTTCATTGTCCATCTATCTATTCATTCTTTGATTCTTGTGTCGAGCAACTGCCATATTCCAAGCACTCTGCTAGGGTCTGAGTATAGAGAGGTGATGTCCAGTAGTGGTGTTGGAGATACCACACAAAACACAGAGTACAGAAGTAATGCCTGAATTCTGAAGGTTGAGAAATAATACACCATGAGGCCAGATTAGTTGAACAGTATAAGCCGTAGAGTGATGAGTAAGGTAAGTATTCATTAATTCATACATTCAACAAATACATGTATGTTGAGTGCCTACTAGATACTATGTACTAAAATTGTAGCAGTGGTCAAGAAGATGATTTGGCATGCAGAAATCTTTTATTTTCAACCCTTGATCTAACTTGAATTGCAAGATTATGAATATGGCTTTTGTAGTTGTATTTATCTAAAACTGCGTTAAACATATGATGTTTAAGAGATTTTCACTCATCTTCATGGGGCTAGCCTTTCACCTTATATGACAGATAAATCAGACATTGGTTTTCTTTTCTTTGATTATTTTATTTTCAATATTTGCTTGTGATACCCTCTCCTACTCTCTGCCCTACACTCTCTACCCAACTATGACTTTTGAATGTTCTCCAAGATCAGCCCCTGGCTGGGTACTTTTGTGTAAGACATGACCTACCTAACCATAGGCTATGGTACTTCCTATTTGCAACTTTCTAAAAATATCAGGACTTTTGTGCTACTATAATGTGCTTTTAATGGCAAATAGCCTTACATGTATGTTCTAGTTCATGTGTGTTCCCTACAATACCTTTGAGACTGTCAGATCCTGTAGAGCAGTCCAAGACTTCTGTTTAACTATTTTCACAGTGCCAGTGTATGTAATGTTTTGTGACTATAGAACATACCTTCAAATGTTGACTTGCTCAGATTCTGAAAACATGACCATAGCTAGGTCAAATGAACATGTCTGTTCAGTTTCACATTTCTCAACAAATCCAAGCTCAAGGTTATTTTACTTACAATTAAATGCAAGGCCAGTTTCTTACCAGCTTTTGACAAATTCTTATGTACTTGTTCAGATCTCTTGCCAGCAGCTATCTTGCTGTAGCAAATTGGAAAGCTTTATAACACAATGCAAGGGGAGCATGGCAGGCACAGACATAGCAGGTCAGAGCATAGCTAATAATAACCTTTAGAAAGAAAAATTACTCCCAGGAATCTTGGGACTGATGACAGATTGGTTAGAGAGATATTTTAGGGAGGGGGACATTTTGGCATCCTTCCAATTAATTAGTAGCAACATAAAATGCAGTGACATACACGCCCCAAATTAAAGTGAGATCATTAATTTCCGTAACATTTCAAGGGCAGTTTACCTCACTTGGACTGCTTTCTTCTCTATAATTCAGGGCATGCTTCTCAAATGTTGGTGTGCATCAAGAATCACAGGGAGAATTTGTTTAAAGTGCAGATATCCGGACCTCACCAGATGTTATACATTGTATTTAAGTTTTGCCTTGGAGCTTAAAATGCAGATTTTAAAACATGTAAGCATTTAGACTCAGTCCTCAGTAGCCTCCGGGGATTGGTTCCTGGATACCCCTCAGATACCAAAATCCAAGAATGCATGAGTCACTCATATAAAATGTCATAGAACAATGCATACAGTCAGCTCTCCGCATCTGTGGATAAAAAATAACATTTTTAATCCATAGTTGGTTGATTCAGCCCAGGTAGAACCCACAGATATGGAAGGCTGACTGCATATTTTAGTTTTTGTGACTGTTTTTTGATTCATTTAAAAAATACTACATAGGAATCTTCAAAACACACTAGTAGCCCAGGCCTCCTGCAACCTCTTGGAGGCCCTGACTTAGAGTAAGTCCCCTAAGTGAGTATTACCAAACCCTTCCACGCCTTCACGTCCAACTTATTTCACATGTGCGTTGGTCTAGAAGGGAGCCAATTTTCTGTCACTAAATGGTCAGCAATCCTCCTCTCTTCCCAAAGGCTGCTAGGTGGTTAGAATTTCCCAGTATAATCATTCTGGTGCCTGCTGGGAATTACTTTGATACTGATTTATCTGGTTTAGAGCCCTTGTAGCAACCTCAATTCAAGTGCACCATCTCAGTTGCAAAACAGTAGGACAAAAAAGAGAGCCCTCCCTCTAGCTTCAGTTCACTGCCCATCCATTGCCCCCAACACTCCATTGCACCCTAGTACTGGTGCCCCCCAATAGCACATTTAAGCCTTCCCAAGTGGCAAGAGCCCTCTTAGTGGATGTTACAAACAGGTCTGTCTCCCTACTGAACATGTGGAGTGGTCTAGTGGGCAGATATTATGCCTGTTCCCCCACCCCACACATAAAATGGCTGTTAATCCCTCTCCCCAGTTAAGTTGCTAGGTGATTAGAGTTACTGCTTGGCATGTTCTGGTCTTTTTATTGGGAGGGGGTTGACTATGTTTATTTAACATTCTCTGCATATTTTTTAAAAGATTTTATTTATTTATTTTTAGAGAAAGGGAAGGGAGGGAGAAACACATCAATGTGTGGTTGCTTGTCTCCTGCCCCCCACTAGGGACCTTGCCTGCAACCCAGGCATGTGCTCTGATTGGAAATTGAACCAGCAACCCTTTGGTTCACAGGCCAGTGCTCAGTCCACTGAGCCACACCAGCCAGGGCTCTCTGCAGATTTTTTCCTTTCACTTTTATTGACATATAATCAACAAGGTTAAGGTGTATGTATACTGTGCAATGGTTACCACAATAAGTTTTGTTAATGTCCATCACCTCATATAGATACAAAAAGAGAAACAAAGTTTTTTTTCCTTGTGATGAGAACGTTTTAGGATTTACTCTCTCAGCAACTTTTAAATACACTATTCATCAGTGTTAACTTACAGTCACCATGTTATACATTATATCCAGTACCTATTTATCTGGAAGTTTGTGCTTTTTGACCACCTTCATCCAATTCCTCACCCTCTACCCCCTGCCTCTAGTAACCACTAATCTGATCTCTTTTTCTATGAGTTTGGATTTTTTCCCTTTGATTCCACGTATAAGTAAGATCATATAGTATTTGTCTTTCTTTGTCTAAGTTGTTTCATTTACCATAATGCCCTCCAGGTCCATCCATATTGTCTTTCTAATGAGAAGGCAGAAGGCTGCTTTGTACTGAGGACAATAAAGTGGTAGAACAAAAGACAACTGTAATTTGATTCAGTGCATTAGATTCCTGAGACTACAGAAGGATCTATTTCTTATCTTTTAAAATGATCTTGCAAGGCTCTCACAAGCATCTCTGGGTTTTATTTAGAGACCATTTACTATATAGAACACAACTGTTACCACAAAACAATACAGGCCATAAACAGTGAATCTTAATTATCTTTCCGTCTCTGATTCTAAGGGACATTGCAGGGAAGGAGGCAAATTGGTAAGGGCACTGAATCCCCAGGATTCCCTACTCTGTGATCCACCTCTGACCCACTCTGTTGCCTTCAAAAAAATTATCTAGTTTTTGAGAGTCTGAATGAAATTAGGGCAGATTTTAATTAATAATTTCTCATAAAATCAACCAGTAGAATTGCAATGCTTCTTCTGTTCCTCATTACCTCCTCTGCAGTCATCTCTCCAGTTTCTATTTTTCTTCTCTGTTGTCCTCCCTGCCCTACCACAAGGTTCGGTTGGGTTGTGAGAAGAAGAAAAAAAGGCCTCAGGGTAGTTGGATGCTTTAAATTTTAAAATGTGGTTCTTTTCTAGTAGACACCAACATTTTCCATTGTTATTTAAGGAAAATGGGGCCTCAGTGGAGTTGGACACAGTATAGGTAAGTTTTGAGTGAGAGCAAGGATGGAGAGAGAAGTTGGGAGCAGGATGCCCTATCCTATGTAAGGCCAGAAAGAACAGCACCATAAGAGCCTCTGGGTATCATAAAATATGTTTATCATAGGTCAGACTTGGAAATACACCATGTTACTTTCTCCAGAGCTAACTTATCACTGCAAAAAAAAATATTGTGATATCTCAGATGGTCCTCCAAGGAAATACAGATGCTCTTCAACTTACAATAAGGTTATGTCCCAATAAACCCATCATAAAAATGAACAAGCAAAATATAACCAAAGACACTGAAATTGAGAACAGGCTGACAGTGACCAGAGGGGAGAGGGGAGGGAATTATAGGGTATAAGGGTGAAGGGTTTGCAGGAACAATGATAAAGGACACATGGACAATAACGGGAGTGGGGTGGAAACAGGGGAAGGAGGTACGGAGGGCTGGGTTGGTGGGGAGAGGTGGGGGGAAAGAAGAAAACTGTACTTGAATAAAAATAAAAATGTTAAATTAATAAAAAAGTAACAATAAAAATACTGTAAGTCAAAATACATTTAACTCACCTAACCTACCAAACATCATAACTTAGCCTAGCTTATCTTAAATGTGGTCAGAACACTTACATTAGCCTACTATTGGGCAAAATCATCCCACTGCCACTGCTCAGCATCACAAGAGAGCATATCATTAACCTGACAAAAGATCAAAATTCAAAATTTGAAGTATGGTTTCTACAGAATGTATACTGCTATTGCACTACTGTAAAGTCAAAAAATCATAAGTCAAACCATAGTAAGTCGGGGATCATCTGTAATTTCTAATTGTACTTCCAGGACCCCCTGAGCTTTCATGGTGGAAGAATTGGCCTCCCTACATCCTGACAAGGGGTGCTGGTCATCACAGATAGGGACTCTGTAGTGATATTTGGAGCTACCTTCTTCTCTAAAAAAGTGCTTTCTGGCAAGTTTCAAACTGAATGCACCAGGAAATAAGATGTCAAATGTTTCACCTTTTAGCTTGTCCTGGGAAAGGGATATCAGATAGACAGTACCTCACATTTTTGCCTAGAGTTATGAGTGTAACTTCCCAAGTGCTTTCACATACTTTCTCTCATTTGATTGTCATGTCCACCTTGCAAAGTTGTCAAGACCCTAATTATTATCTGGTAACTGAGGTCTGGAGAGAGTAATTACTTCTTGAGGGTTACACACCTAATTTGTAGTAAGGCAGATCTAGAATCTGTATTTTGATGGTGACTTCCACTCACTTGGTTCACTTACTATCTACAGGGATAATGCTCAGACAGTAACAACCCTCAGGGCATTCAGTGGGATAATTCCTGGAATGCTCAGCCTTACTTTAACATCCTGCCACACCCTATCCCCTATCAGAAGCTCCAGTTAGCCTAACCTTGTATCCTCATTCCTCAATCCTTATGTCTGCTCCTTACTCTCCTGCCAGTCCTTCTGAACCTTGGTATTGGCTCACCAATACCCACTGTAGAAATGTTCCTCCTGCCTTCTCTCATATCCCCAGTTAAATTGCAACTCATGACTTTACTCCTCCAAGAGCCTCCATAGAATGACTGAAGGCATAATGACCAGGATGAAAATGGAGGGATTTTGGAAATTTTTTTCTTTTATATTTTAATTGCTTTTTTATTAGAAAGGAAAACAGAGCTTATTCTCACCTGTCATTTCTCAGCTCAGATATCACCTCCTCAAAGAGACCTTCCCTGAGCAACCAAATTAGAGTGGGCTTCTCTGTTATTCTATCTTATAGCACTCTGTTCTGTTCTTTCAAACTAATCATTACAAATCACTTGAACTGATTTTTCTCTTATTTTTAGGCTCCCCACTAGAAGGACATCCCATTGAGGTTAGGGACTTTGTCTTGTTCATATTGCAGTCCTAGAGACTGGCTCAGAGTAGGTGTACAATATTTTTGCAGGAAGAACTAATTGAAGATCCAAAGGCAGATACGTAAGTGAACAGATCATCAATAATATTATGTATCATTTTTTAAAGTATACTATCTTTTATAGTCTTCACAACAGTCTGATGAGGTATTTTATGAGTAAATGAGTAAAGCTCACCAAAGTGAAGAAATGTGTCTAAGGACACACAGCTAGAAACTGGAGATCACAGTTCAAATCTGGCTCAAGTGAACTCTAAAACTCAAGCTCTTAACCATGAAGATAGACTAAAGGAAATTCATGCATCCCACCGTGGGAATTGTAGCTCTAATGTTTCACGTCTAAGGGAGCAAGGACTCCCGTGGAACATGGGACAGCAAGTAGGACCCACGTGTGTGACAGTGGAATTTCCTGTGGGTAAATCAGGATCGCATATTTCTTAGAGTTAAAACTTGCTCATGCTAAAACCTCTCTCTCCCTGAATCAAAAGAACTTATGCTAATGCATGCCTAGCTTCCTTAAGACTTGAGTTCAGCTTGGAGCCTATTGTCTTTCCATTTGCATATCTATCCTCTTGATGCACCATCTTGGGCATCTACCACCTAATGTAAATCTACAATCCATGCATAGTTAATGAAGACCATTCAGATGTAATGTGCCCGAGAAACGACAATAAAAGCCTATCAGGGCATAGCTCATGGCCTCTCCTATGTGATAAGGGAGGGGTTGCGTGGTCCCAGAATTTTTCTAATCCAGTGTATTCCATGTGAATTTATTCATGCCACCTGCCATAGCAATACGAATCCTGCTGGCCAGAATTTGCAACAATAGACTGTCCCTTTGGGAAGTACACTGGGTAGGATTTCACAATAAGCAGCATGCTCACTCCCATGTGTCAGAAAAGTACCAAAAAAGATACACGAATAGAGCCTCATCAGGTCTGTGAGATTTTTACAAACAGATCCCTCTGTACACTTGGCCAGGCTTCCACCTGCCCAGGATTCTCTTCTTGTTTCCTTCAGCTTATTGTTTTTAGTTACTCTGTTTATTATTTTTGCTACAGAAGCAAACTTTGCAGGGCTCTTGCATTCAGCTCTGAAGGTTGCATATTGCATAATTCTGGGAGCACCATTCACAGCAAATGTGGCAGTTCTGCAGCCCACTGAACTCCTTGCCACCTTTTGTAGGGGTCTCCAGAGATGTAAACTGAGCCCTTAGTCAAGGAGGCATAAACTGTTCTGTCTGCTGTGTCTTTCAGTTTTGGAGTGGGGGAACCTTTTCTTTTTGGAGGACAGAAGCAATGAAAAGTGATGAGTGGTGGTTTGCTGATCTTGCTGTGCGGTTTTCATCTCTGAGTCTGGGAAGAAGAGAAAGGTATGTTTTATCACCTGGGAATGGGAAAAGCTACAGGTCTGGCCCCATATAGTCAGATTGTCATAGCATGTGTCTTCTAACTTCCTGCCTCACTTATCAGGAGCATACCTGTAGCCTCCCTCCCCATGCCATACTTCTATTTTCTAGATTGCTTCTAAATATCACCTTCTGTAGAGTCAATGGACCTGAGTTTACTCTGACCTAATTCCTTGCACATAGCAGACTCTCAAGTCCTCATAGAAAGAATGAATGAATGATTAGACGAACTTGCCATGTTATGCTAGGCAGGTCTCAACTTTTTGGAAGCCTATTTCCTCACCTGTAACATGCAGGTGAGGAAACAGGTACTATTGTACCTACACTCACCGAGTTCTTGGGAAGGTCAAATATCACAATATATGCAAATGTATTTTGGAAAGTATAAAGCATTATATTAACTATAATTATGAAACCCATCATCTAGGCAGACTTCCTTTCAGTTAAATAATGTCCCTGCCCATTGGCATAGAAATTTATTCATCCCTAGACACTAACCAGTTGCAATGGATATAAATCTACATTATGAATTTTCTAACATGATTGACAAACTATAGATCAGAGATTTCTCCAAGATTCTCCCTATCATACAGTTAAAAAGTATGTATTTAAGTAGCCACTGTATGTCCCACATTTCTCTAGGCACCAGGGAAATATAAAGAAAATCTAAACCAAAGTCACTATCATCATGTAACTTCAGTCTACAAAGGTAGAAATATTTTGAAACAATTAGAGTAAGAGTAGGCAAACTATGGCCTGCATGCCAAATATGTCCTGCCCATGGTTTTGTATAGCCTGCAAGCTAAGAATGGTTGTTACGTTTTTAACTATTCGAAAAAAATCAAAGTAGAATAATATTTTTGACACTTAAAAATTACATGAATTTCAAATTTCAGTGCCCTTAAATAAAGTTTTGTTGGCACACAGTCACATCCATTTGTGTGTGTATTTTCAATGACTGATTTCATGTTACAAAAGCAGAATTGAAAAGAGTAACAGAGATCTTAGAGTCCTCAAAACCTAAAATATTCTCCATCTGCCCGTCACAGAAAAACTTCACCAACTTCTGAACTAGAGAAAAATAAGCTTAGGCTTGGTCCACTTTGTCAGTAGCTCTGTCATCACACATACATGTAAACATTTCATTAATTTGTTCATTTATTCATTAGACATTAAGTGAGAGCCTACTATGTGTCACATAGTATATCCTAATTAAGGATAAGGGACTTTAGTATAAAGTGTTTATGCATTGCTCAGTTTTCTTATACAAAATGTATGAGATAAGGTATTAAGAGCAAAACCTTGTAGCATAACCACCTAGAGAGCCCATGGGGTGATGAAAACTTCTCTGTATCTCTAGTAATCTTTAAGGTTAGGCCAATAGAAACTTTGAGGGAGTAAGTTAAGAGGATTCTAATTTCAGTAGTTCAGATCTTCTTTAATAATTGGTGTTCACTATCTAATGAATGAGGAGGCCTGCGATACTTTTTTTTTCACTTTTAGGGATTCCCGATAGACCACATTTATTAAGAGCAGCTTTAAGAAAAATGTATTTCTCATCAAGCCTTTGTGATTGGTTCACAATTTTATAGGCCCAGGACTTCTGTAAGTTCAAACACCCAGGGGAAACTGGGAAAGCAAAATCCTGTGAGGGAAGAAAGGAGAATAAGGAAGAGATAAATACAATTACGTTTACTCCTAGACCTTCTCTTTTTTTTCTCTTTTAAGCGAAAGGAGGTTTACCTTGACAGCTGAGATCATGTAATTTTATTGTTAGATCTAAAGTAAAAGTCAGAGTAATGCAATGGGTTGTAACCTCTGATGCTCCTTCTGGGTATTATGACTTCTGTGTTGTGGCTAGAGGACACTTCCTGGCCCCTGCTGTTTCTCATGTTGAGCCGAGCTACAACACAGGGCTCCAGGGACCACAAGGATGGAGAGAGACCTTATTAATTTAACCACTCAGCACTCATATTTAGGTTTTAATCCTCAAGCTGCTATGAAATTAAAGAACATTTGTATTACTTAGCTTTCCTGTCAACTGATTCCTGGTGCCAAGACAAGGATAATAGGAATAAGGCAGAAGTCAATAATCATATCCCCCAACTGTGAACTGTGGGCCATAGGCATTTGACTTGTCCACAGATATTATTTGTAATCTATGAAGAGAACATTCAGACACTGATCCATAGGAAGACCAGGTCTTCCACAATGAACAATTCTTTCTGAGACTCAGCTCTGAAATCTTTCAAAATATAAACACAGTCATTTTTATCTCCCAATTAGTTGTTGTTTTGATAGTTGTTGTTTTATGTAGGGGTTAAAGGCAACTTTGGCTTAGGGACTGTTGCATAGATCTGACCCTTTGCAAAACTGTGATGATGGTTACATTTTCCTCCAGTGCCTCCAATCCCTTTTTCTTGTTGGTGTTGCCTCTCCATTCTTTTCCAACTTCACTTCCTTCATCTTTACTTGCTTGGCCTCATAGGAAAACCTGATCAGTAAGCTATTGGACTCATTTACATCTAGTCATAAGTGAGCCACTAATGGCCCAAAACATATTTGCATTATAACTGGAAACAATGTCTTAAGGTGAGGGATTTCTGGGGACTGTGGGAGGATCTCTATAAATCTTCAGAGATTTTATACTAAATTTTATGCATGTTTGCTCACATATGCCCTTTTTGTCCATAATCATCAGATTATCAAAGCAATAAAAAACCCCAAAAGGTTAATGGTAGTCTTAAGGTAAAGAAATTAAATGAAAATAATGATATTTGAAACCATAGTTCCATGATTCTAGACCCTGTGAGAACAAGGACCGAATCCGTCTTGTTCACCTGTCATCTATTGCATCCCCAGTGCCAAGAACAGAATGTGTGGTATAGAGCAGTCACTCAATAAATACAGGGTGAGTAAAAATAGGTTTACAGTTTTTTGTATGGAAAATAATACAACAGTTAATAATTTCAAGAATAAACTCTGTGTTACACATACTGACAACAGTAAACCTACTGTTGTTCACCCCTGTGTGTGTTAAATTCATTCATTTATCTATCCAAGAGATATGTATTGTTAAGTGCATGGATGGAAGAATAAAGGGCATCCACCAGCAGATGGGCAGAAGTATTCTTTGGGCATTAGGCCCTTCTGCTCACTTGCATAGTTGGTCCTGTTTCTGTTTGAGTTACCCAAGGTAGAGTTTCCATGACAACTACTGATGTCCCAAATGCCCATTCAGGACAGGTGAACCTGACATTCAGAGGAGCAGCCCAGTTATCTGTCTGCTCTGTTTGGTTGCCCTTTGGCACAGGGAAAGAAAATGTACTTCCTTGCATTTGTCTTCTTCCCATTTCCCACTTTCATCTTTGTCAGTAACCAAAGTCATCAAAGGCTGCTGCTCCTGTTGAAAGCAGAGGCTGCTGGTCAGCTGAGACCTACCAAAGTATATTGTCAGCATTTTGAGCTTTCTTCCCTAGCAGAGGCAGGCTCTCAGACAGCTTGCCTACAAAACCATGAGTTAACATCAATGCGAAATGACAAAAAGAATCCATTTCTGTGTCAGACCACCAGAGGGAGGACCAGACCAGACTCAGGCAGGATGTGGAGGTCTGAAGAGTCAGCCTTTGGTGCCCCCTGCAGCCTTTGTAGAGAGAATGCTCATCAGTCCTCTGCTGAAAGTGGAGGGTGAATAATATTCGTTTTCTGGTGAAGATAACAATTTCAAGAGAGGCTTTGAGCAAGTAAAAACTGTCTGGGAAGGAACAGATATATAAGAGGTCCCAAAGCAGGATGAGTAAATTGAATAAGGAGTTCTTGTCATGCAAATGAGTTTGGTAGCTCTGGACTTTGTACCCTCTGTAGGTGTAGTGATTTTAGGTGGGTTGTCTGTTCCTTTGGGGAGGCTGGCAGTATTAGGGGCAGAGCTGAGGAGAAACCTTAAATTGGAAGGCTGGTCGGCACACTAAGGATAAAAAGAGGCCTAGTGAGCGTGTGCGTGTGGGGGTGTGGAGAATCTCAGCTCAGGGAAAGAAAGAAGGTATGCTAGGGACCTTGTAGTGAAGTGTGTATCAGGTGCTTCTTGGCTTCGGAGTAAGTGTCTGTGTGATAAACACTGTGGTTCTGTGCATGGGTCTTGGGCTTAGACTACTTCAGTTCAAATCCAGGTTCTACCACTCTCTAACATATGACCTTATCAGTAAACTGGAGTTTAAATAGAGTGTTGTAATGTAGTGCATTAATCTGGCTTTTCTCCTACCTCTCTGGTTTTTATTTCTCAGTCCCTTTGGTCAGTCTATCCTTTTTTTCTCAACTTCTATACATTAAAGTGCCTTGGGTCTCATTTTTGGGCATATTCTTTTTACTGTACACACTTACTCCCTTAGTGATCTCACCTAGTCCTATGGCTTCAAACACTATGCTGGTGGCTTCCAAATCTCTAGCTCTAGTCTGGATCTCCCCTCTAGACCTGTAGGACCATTTCCTAATCCACAGCTCTGCTCGGATATCTAATAGGCATTTCCAACATGAAATGTGTAAAAGTCAACTTTAGATCTCTGCTCTCCCCACATCCTGCTTCCTCCACACTCCTCCTAACTCAGTAAAGGATAACTCCAACCATCCAGCCACTCAGGCCCAAAATCTTTGTGTTATCCTTGCCTCTTCTCTTTTGTTCACACTATGCATCTGATCCCTTGGCAAATTGGATCTATCTTTGAAATATACCTAGAATCCCACCACTTTTCATCACATCCATCATGACTACCCTAGTCTATTCCACCATTAGCTCTTGTCCAGTTAATGCAAGGATCTTATACTTTGTCTATCTGTCTTTGCCCCTGCATCATTTTCATCTTTTCTCGATCAGCCACAGCAATCTTATTAAAGTGAAAGTTAGATCACATACCTCCTCTGTTCAAAACACTGCCATGGCTCTCCATTTCACTTAAAGTACAAGCCAAAGTCTTTACAAAGGTCTATCATTCCCAACTTGATCTGTCCCTTACCCCATTACCTCTCTGACCTCATCTCTTACTTCTGCCTCCTTTGTTTACTCTACTTCAGTCACAGTGTCCTTTTCAAGGCTGAAATTATGGTGTCAGCATAATTGAGCTGGTATCTAGAGGTTCTGGAGAAGAATATGCTTTTAAGTTCATTTCCATTGTTGACAGAATTCATTTCTTTGTGGCAGGAGGACTGAGACCTGTGCTTCATTGCAGGCTATCCGCTGGGGACCACTCTTATGACCTAGAGGCAGCACACATTTTTAGGTTATCTAGTTCTTTAATTTTTTTTAAGATTTTATTTTTATTTATTTTTAGAGATAGGGGAAGGGAGGGAGAAAGAGAGGGAGAGAAACAGCAGTGTATGGTTGCCTCTCACATGGCCCTCATGGGGATCTGGCCCGCAACCCAGGCATGTGCCCTGACTGGGAATCGAACCGGGACTGCTTGGTTCCCAGCCCGCGCTCAATCCACTGAGCTACACCAGCCAGGGCTAGTTCTTTAATATTTTTATGTAAAGGGAGTTTTACATTGATTATGCTTTGGGGGTTTATGACTCTCTCAATCTTGAAGCCTGCAATGGCACGTCAAATCCTCCTTGTGCTTAGTACCTCTGACAGTCTCTTCTGCTACCAGCTAGAGAAAACTCTGCTTTTAAAGGACTCATATGATTAGATTAGGCCCACCTGGATAGTCTCCTTGATTAGTAACCTTAATTACATCTGCAAAATCCATTTCACTGTTATTGCAACATAATCACAAACGTGCTAGCTCATCATATTCATAGTCCTGACAATTGGGGTGGGAAGTCTTCGGAGAGCATTTTAGGATTCTACCTGCCACAGTGGTATTCATATTGTTTAAGAAACTGACCCATAAGAATGTATGTCAGCAATAGCTCTGGAGCAGGGGTATGGCAAATACCTGCAGTTCCCTTGTTACCCTTCACTTTCTGGAGTTTGGGGTGGTCTGGGGACATCCCAAAGAGAAAATCTGAAGTGGCAGCCAGTTACTGACTGGTTTGGAAGTATTTTACTATTTTAACAACTGGGTACCATATCAGTGCATAGCACTTGGTTATCTGCCTGGTTAGAGGGTTACAAATCATTGTGTAGTCCAGGGGTGTCAAACTGATTTTCATGGGGGGCCACGTCAACCTTGCAGTTGCCTTCAAAGGGCCGAATATAATTTTAGGACTTCATAAATGTAATTACTCCTTAACTTGGGCCAAGGAGCTCAGCACTGCTGCCAGTTAGAAACAAGGTGCCACCGGGCTGGATAAAACAAGGTGGAGGGCCAGATTCAGTCCGTGGGCCTTGTGTTTACCACTTGTGCTGTAGTGTATGAAGTGTTGCCTTCTTCTCTGTGCTTTGAGAGGCTGAGATTGGTCCCAGATAACTGGGTGAGGGTGGGAAGACCACCTTCCCTCCTTGGCACTTCGATGGTGTGCAGTGGCCCCTTCCAGCACGGTATAGTGCTGGGTTTGTTCTGATGAATGTCTTCATTTGCATGGCTGTCTTCTGCAGCTGGGGAGTCCATCCATCCTCTGAGCCTCAAAAGGTTGCCACTCTAAGGGGGATAACAATGTTATGTATTTGGTTCTCCCCAAGCCATCCAGCTCATGTGGCTTAGTAAGGCAAGTTCTATTTACTTACTCTCAGCATTAGAGTGAATACTCTACAGCAGCCAAAGAAACTGAGGGTTCTTATTAACTTGATGAGTGAGGCTCTATGACAGATGATCATGAAACCCATGTTTTGGGAAGAGCAATCTCAGGTAACAGAGATACCCCTTGTGGGTGAGCTGGGGATAGGAATAGGGCCTAAGGTCAATGAACATTTTGAGACTGGTCTGTCTCTCCACTAATATTTTTATGTAGGTGAATTTGATTAAAATGGCATCAGGGAAGCTTCACTTGATGGAACTGGGAATATACACATCAGAAACAGCAATGATAAGCTGGATGTGTGAATGAAGTGTCACAGAGGAAAATAAGCAGCTTGAGGGAGATTTATATCATAGCTACTTACAGCAGCAATAAATATATACAATATGGCCAGCTTCACCTGCTAATGTTGGGTAGGACCATAGAGCACAGGCCTGGAGTAATCTCTGCTGTTCTGTATCTTGAGGCTGACTCCATCTACTAGCATAGTGAAGCCTATTCTGGTATAGAAATATGAATTGCCATATATCCACTCCATCAGCAGCTCTGCATCCTACATGGAAGCATTGAGGAAGAGCTCAACCCTTCAAGGGACTGCTATTACCTGGTATCCATGAGCTCTGTCCTAGAGTATACACTGAGAAGATTCACAGTGAAGCACATTGACAACTGAGTTGCTACTTAGACATAGTTGGCCTATGATACCTTTTGAGAGATAAGTAAGAGAGATTTGTCTTTAGTGATTTCCCTTCTTGTAACCTTTCCCTCACATCAAGACCCTCCTAAAAATTGAATTCACTGCTGAACTGTAGATGATATAGATGTAGCAAGTGGAATTTAATCTACTTGGTGATCTTTACCACTTAAACATATCCAGGTATTTTTGGAATCAGGTTGCCCAGTATCAGGATTCAACTGGATCCAGTTCCAAACTGTGAAGATCCATTACCAGAGGATCCTAAAGCAGCAGGTAGTATTCAGAATGGTTGGCCATGACTCCAGATGTGTGAGATGATAGAGGTCCCATTCAGGCCATCTCCCCACAACTCACTTACCCCCAACTCCCAGCTTTCTCCCAGGCCAAGGTATTTTCCTTAGGTGCGGCAGTAGGTAGCACTGAAACATAACTTAACTGCCAGCAGGTGGGGTGACAAGAGAGCTAGAGTACATGATTTCAACTCTTCCTAGCAAAATGTCACTGAGCTCAGTGGGAGATACCACAGCCCTGCATTTGCTGACGAGAAAATATCCCCCTTTCCCACTACCATTAGGAACAATCAGCAGTGAGACACCCAGGGAGGAAGCAACAAATGCCTCAGCATGAATATTGCTGTCTTTGGCAGGGGTAGGGATTAGCACGATAGGCATAGAGTTGGAAAACTAAACATCTGAGATTCTATGCCTGTCCCACTTATACAGATAGACTAGGAGT
Source organism: Micronycteris hirsuta (assembly GCA_004026765.1). Taxonomy (NCBI): domain Eukaryota; kingdom Metazoa; phylum Chordata; class Mammalia; order Chiroptera; family Phyllostomidae; genus Micronycteris; species Micronycteris hirsuta. Next base: position 20,203 of record PVJI01021330.1, read on the forward strand.
GAGCATAGGTCATTTCAGAGTTCTTGGTCTAGTTGTATTTGAACTGCCAAGAGGGAGGAGGAGAGGGACAGGGGGGGAGAGAGAATGAAATTGAACTGTATTCCATTTCAAAAGCAACAGATGGACAGAATTTCAAAACTAGAAAAAACCTTGTGAGCCTATCCAGTTCATCTATAGACATCTAGACTCACAGGATATCAGAGTTGGCAAGAATATTAAAGGTCACTGAGTCAGACATACAGATGGCCAACAGATACAGGAAAAGATGCTCAACATCACTAATTATCAGGGAAATGCAAATCAAAACCACAATAAGATATCACTTCATACCTATCAGAATGGCTATTACAAAAAAGATAAAGGGTAACAAATATTGGTAAAGATGTGGAGAAAAGGGATCCCTTGTGTGTTGTTGGTGGGAATGTAAATTGGTACAGCAAAAATGGAAAATATTATGGAATTTCCTCAAAAATTTAAAAACAGAACTACCATATGATCCAGCAACTGTACTTCTGGGTGCATACCTGAAGTACTATCTTGAAGTGATATCTGCACCCTCATGCAACATTAATCATAATAGTCAAGTTATGGAAACAATGTAAGTGTCCATTAGTGGGTGAATAAACAAATATATATATGAAATATACATATAATAGAATATTATATATACTGGAATATTATTCAGTCATGAGGAAGAAGGAAATCCTGTCAGTTGTGATAACATGGATGAAACTATAGGGCATTATCCTAAGTGAAATGGGTCAGACAGAGAAAGACAAATACTGTATGATATCATTTATATGTGGAATCTTAAAATGCCAAACACATTGAAACATAGGTGAATGGTGTATGCCATGGGTTGAGAGTCCAAACTTCTAGTTAGAAGATGAATAACTTCTGGGGATCTAATGAACATCACAGTGAATATAGTTAATAATATTGTATTACATACTTGAAAATTACTAAGAGAGAAGATCTTAAATGTTCTTACCATAAAGAGGTAATACATGTGAGATGATAAATATGTTAGCTAAACTTATGGTAATCATTTCACTATATATATATATATATATATATATATATATATATATATATATATATATGTATGTATATCAAATCATATGGTATACCTTAAACTTATACAATGTTATATGGTTATATATCACTTATCAGGGATATGTTCTGAGAAATATGTCATTAGGAGAGTTTGTCATTGTGTGAACACCATAGTTTGCATTTACACAAACCTAGATGGTATAGCCTACTATGTATGCCTAGACTAAATGGTATAATGTATTGCTCCTAGGCTACAAGCCTGTACAGCATGTTACTTAATACTACAGGCAATTATAACAAAATGATAAATACTTGTGTATGTGAAGATATCTAAACATAGAAAAGGTACAGTAATAATATTGTATAAAAGATAGAAATGGTATACTATATGGGATGCAATACTTACCATGAATGGAGCTTGCAGGACTAGAAGTTGCTCTGGGTGAGTCAGTGAGTGAATGTGAAGGCCTGGGGCACTACTGTAGACTTTATAAACACTGTCCCACAAGCTCTGCCCCTGCTTCCTTCCAACAGGGTCAGAAACAGAGCATCAAAGCTGTCATTGCTGCTCCATGAACTCTGTGGGCTGGATGAACATGAATATGAAGCTCCATGTGGGCTGAATTAATTGGAAATATCTAGGAGAAACCGGCTGGGTAAGACATAGATCACCACAATAGTGACTGTCAGGAGGGAGTGAAAGGTGGCCTGAGGATCAGCAGGAAGAAAAAGCAAGATGGAGAGATAAAGGAACATATGGATTGTCATGGCAATGTGGTTTGGGCTGTCGCATGTTGGAGCAGTGGTCACATTAAGGAACTTTGCGCTATTCATAAAACAGAGGGTGTTTAACACGGAGAGGGTGTAGACCTGGGAATCAGTAGCTTGACTTTGGACATTTGTTTTTGTTTCCATTGACACTACCTGGCACAAAGGGCTCTCTGGCATGGAATGGATGGAAGAAATGAAACTTATCTATGCTTTACAACATTGCAACCGGAACATATTTTCAAAGTACTGGGACAGGCTGGCTCCACAGTAACACAGACAGCTTTTGCTGAAGTGTCAGTGGCACTTAATACCTGTGAAGGTAGCTCCTATGGACCTGTGTCCTTCTCCAGAATCTTAGGTCCTCAACAAACAATGTATAGCACTGTGGTCCTTCTGTGGCACTGAGGACCATCATGCTAGATCCAGGAGGGCTGTAGTGTCCTCTCATTATATAGTGATTTGGGGACAGGCTCCTCTGTGCTGAAATAGGTCAACACTGACTGATGGGGATGAGATCTGTGCACTCAAAACTGAGGTGCTGTGAACAAGAGGAAATCTACTGCCATGCTCCACAGATATTGCTCCCATCACAGGAAAAGAGAATTCATCCTGAACCACATATTCTTCTATTTCTTATATGAAATTCAGCTCCATTATAACCCTATGGGACCACCATCGTATATGTATTCCATTGCTGACCAAAATCTCTTTATGCAGTGTATGATTGTATGTCACTTGTATCTCAGTAAAGCTGGACAAAAAAAGACCATCCATCCCAACTCTTTCAATTTTTGGATAAGGAAACTGAGGCTCTCAAAAAGAAAGTTACTCAAGATTATACCATTATAAATGACAGAAACAGGACTAGAGTCCCTGGTCTTCTAACTCTTAATATACTTTTCCTGTATACTTCTGTCTAAGATCCCAACCATCCTAGTAGATGATTTTATATCCTGATTTTTACAAGTCTCTAATGAAAAAAATTCTACAAATCCACTTAGGAGAATATATTTTATTGCCATTTATGGTTAGGAAGTTCTACCACACATAGAACTCAAAAGTTTCCTGCTACAACAAAAACCCATTCCTCTTTGGTCTGTCCTTAATGAAAATGGATCAAAGATGTTCACTGTCATCAATAACACTTATGAAATATGGTGTACTTATGTGTGCCTGTACAGGCATACCTCGGAGATATTGTAGGTTTTGTTCTAAACTACTGCAATAAAGCAAGTATTGCAATAAATCAAGTCATAACGTTTTTGCTGGTGGAGGGTCCTGCCACCAATTTGTAAAAAATGCAACATCTGTGAAATGCAATGAAAAGAGGTGTGCCTGTAGAAACATTCACGCGCATGCATACAGATAACCAACTATTAAGATTCTTCTCTATAGGCTAAATGACTCCTCAGTGGCAAACCAAATCAGACAAATAGCACCTATGAAAGAATGTAAGATTCAGGTCTTTTTATTCTGTGCCTTCTATGCGACAGCAAAACCTTGAGCAACAGATGAACCCATGGGCGTGATCTAGCATCTTAATATGAACTAATCACCCAAATTCACTAAATAGGACCTTAGATAGAAAGAATGTCTTTGCTAATACTACAATTCTAGAAATGAAATGCAGACCATAAGAAAATAAGCTAAGGTTAGATATTTACTTTGTCATCACAAAACAAGGCAGGGCCCAGACTGATCCCATATCCTATATACCTTTGTCATTTCTAGTTTAAGGTAATAAATATTGCTGATCCAATTGTAACATGATAGTCAAAAATATTCAGCAATGGACTCTACTTAAGTGCATCTAGCAGTGAAGTACAGTTGTTTATATGTCCTTGATAAAAAAAATAGATACTCTGTCTGAGAAGCTTCAATTTTTGAAGGGAGATGATTACAGTGGAGAGGGAGACCTGTTGTAGAAAAATGGTGCTCACATCCACTGAGCTCTCCATACTAAGGCAAGAAAATGGATTCAGAGATTTAAAAATATTTTTACAGGTAACCAGAAAGCCTTATTAAGTAGAACATCTTTTAGATTACTGACATTCAATGGACTGAGAGTCTAAACTGAGTTGCCTTTGAAAGAAATAATTCAATCTAATAACTGGGAAAGCTAATGTAAAATAATTGAAGCATATACATGGTTTCATTGAGTTTCCAGTGGGCTCCATGACAATGTGACCTCTCCTGAAATCACCCTTGTAAATGTAATCACCCTTGTAAAACAAAGCTACTCACGGCAATAAGCTGATAGGAGTTGTTCATCATGGCAATTAGCATGTTCAGCAGCACTACCAGGGAGATGACATTGTATGTCCCAAACATGGTAGCTCCCACAAACTCTGTGAACTCATGTCTGGCTTTCACATTGGTCACATAGAGATTTAAAAGCCCAAATACAGACCAGAAGAGTGACTGAAGGGTTTCAAAGAGCCTAAAGAGATAAAAGAGCATGTTAGTTAATTCTCTAGGAAGAGTGAGAAGAGAGAAAGGAGTAAGGTTATCTGCTTAATAAGGGGGCTGCTGTATTTGCATTCAAACAGGTAGAGTGATGATCTCACAATATTTTTGTCTCTTCCCCAACCCAAACCAGCCAGGTCAGTTTGTTTGTTTGTTCCTACTTCTATGTCTTATGCTTTGCCTTTCCACCTTAATATCATCTCTCTCTTCTCAGTCTATGCAGAACCATAATATTCTAAGACTTCCAGGGCTATGTACTCCACCAAACTTTCTCTCTCATTTTCAGACCATGTGATTTATCACCCATCTAATTACATAGAGGTAAAAATGCAGTGGCGTTTGCATTAAGAATATAGTGTTTGGGTTAGATTGCTCTGGGTGAAAATATCAGCTCTGACACTTGCTAGATGAGTGAACATGAGCAACTTAGCATCTGATACCTCTTTTGTGGTTCCCACAGGGCCCAGAATGGTCCTCAGGTCAGTTGAGGAGCTTAAGAATTCTTGAATTAATACTTTATATAGATTATTTTTAATGTTATATTAACTAATAATTATTGAGTACTATAAAATCATACTACACACTTTTACACACATTATCATTATGATTCTTATAAAAACTTTACTGTTACTGCTGAGGTAACAAGGTCACAGATTAAATGACTTGCCCATGGTCACTCAGCTATAAGTGCTTATTAACTATTTGACTTTGGAAAAGTTACATAGCTTCTTTAAACTTCAAGTTTCCTGATCTCTAAAATGGTTATTGATAGGATAAATATCAATTGTTAGCATTTATTGTCCTCTTTCTATGTGCCAGTCACTGTGCTATTTTCAATGTATTATAATATTTGATTCTCAGAATCTACTTTTTTTAAAAAATATTTTTTCAGATGAGAAACTGAGGTACAGAGTGGTCACATAGGCAGGGAGTGGCAGAGGTATGATTTGCAATAAGCTCTTCTGACTCTGGAGCCCATACCCTTTGTGCTTGGCATATGGTTAGCATTAAAATTGGCATTGATTCTAATTGTTTACTTATATTCTTCATTAAACTATGAACTTCTTGAGGATAAGGATACCATCTTAATATCTTCATTGCCTGGCACATAGCAGTTACTGAATAAATGTTTGTTGAATTAGTCTATAAAAGATGACAGGAGAAGCAAATAACTAAGGAAAGTACAAATGAATGGCATCACCCTGTGATGATAGTAGTGAAAAGGCTATGGACTAAAATCAGGGGAGAAAGCTGAAGAAAATCAATAAGGACCTTTAATATCTGCTCAGAATAAAAAGAACCTTTTTTGGGGACTGAGTTTGTATCCATGTAAATAATATGGGAAAATATGGACTGAAAGTTGGATAGAAATCAATAATGATGAAGTAGAAATAGCCACAAATGGAGACTTCCGTCAAGATGGAGGTGTAGGTGGACACACTGTGCCTCCGCACACAACCAAACGAGGAAAAAACAGCAATTTAATTAAACAAAAACAGCCAGATCTGACAGAAGATCGAACTGAGAGGAAGTCCGACAACCAAGGAGTTAAAGAAGACACTTATATCCAGTCTGGTAAACGGGGCGGAGAGAGAGTGCGTGGCCACTCTGCAGCGAGCCGGGTGGTGAGCGCACGGTAAGACTGCGGTTTGTGGAGTAGTACTGGCAATGCTGCAGCACCGGGTGTACCTGACCAAACGTGGCCAGCGCCCAGCCCACCCGGACCCAGCGGGGCCGAGACTGGTGGAACGGGCAGGTCCTAATTCGCGTGCAGTCAAACCCGGAGAAAAAGCAGGGCGCAACCCATCAAAGCGGTGAAATAAAACCTCAAGCCACCGATTGAAAATGCCTATGGGAGTTGAGGCAGCGGGAGGAACTTCTGGCCTCACAGGAGAGTTTGTTGGGGAGACCCACGGGGGCTTTGAACTGTGTGGGCCCGTCCACCGACCCCGGAGCGACCCCGGAGCCAGCACAGAGGGGCTAAACTTGCTTGTGGGAAGTGGTGTGGGTACAGAGAGTGGAGCAAGTGCCATTGTTCTCGCAGGTCCCGCCCCCACAAGCTGCGTCACAACACAACGATGAGGGTTACCCCGCCCCCACAGACAGCATCACAAAATAGCGACGTGAGTTGACCTGCCCTGGTGAACACCTAAGGCTCTGCCCCTTAAAGTAACAGGCACACCGAGGGGGGGAAAATGGCCCCAATGAAAGAACAGATCAAAGCTCCAGAACTAACTGACCAAGAGATAGCCAACCTATCAGATGCACAGTTTAAAATACTGGTAATCAGGATGCTCACAGAATTCGATGAAAAATTATCACAATTACTTGAACAAATGAGGAGAGATCTGCAGGGAACCAATAGGGATAAGAAGGAAACTGGGACTCAAATCAATGGAGTGGACCAGCAGAAAGAAAAAAAACATCCAACCAGAAAAGAATGAAGAAACAAAATTCAAAAAATGGAGGAGGGGCACAGAAACCTCCAGGACATCTGTAAACGGCCCAACATAGGAATCATAAGGCTGCCAGAAGGAGAAGAGGAAGACCAAGGAATTGAAAACTTATTTGAACAAATAATGATGGAGAACTTCCCCAAGCTGGTGAAGGAAATAGACTTTCGGGAAGTCCAGGAAGCTCAGAGAGTCCCAAAGAAGTTGGACCCAAAGAGGAACACACCAAGACACATCATAATCACATTACCCAAGATTAAAGATAAGGAGAGAATCCTAGAAGCAGCAAGAGAAAAGGAGACAGTTACCTACAAAGGAATTCCCATAAGACTGTCAGC
>PVJI01021331.1:0-27299 GCA_004026765.1 Micronycteris hirsuta
CTGTGTAGGTGTGACCAGTAAGTAAGGGACAGCTCAGGCACTCTCAATTCTTTTTCAGTCAAATCTGTGGATATCCCTTGATGTGGATTCTCAAAGCAAGACAGATTCTTGTCCCTCTGGAAGGCCTGATCCAATCTGGTTTGGGAAAAAAATTTGCACTAGGCTAAGATTTCTTCCCATCTGGTGATTCCATAACCTATTCTTATCAGTGCTTGCATCTACAGAACAAAGTTATTTTGGGCAAGGGTTTGTAGTTTACAGCTCAATTCCTTAAGTGTGAACAAGCACTACTATTTATAGTTATTTTATTGCTTTAATTTATGTATCTGACAGAATCTGCTCTAATTGTGGATGATTATCAGTAGGGAAATGTGCTCATGTACCTCAGGAGATTTGTTTGTGGGCCTATGGTTTTAAATAGCCCATTTATTACCCAGTGGGTAGAAAATCAATTTTATGGATCCTCAAACATGCATAATAACCAACATGAATAATAAAGCTAAATATTAAAGCGGTAGTAGCACATTTTACATTTGCTTTAGTGGTTTTTCTTTTATATCTATAATCAGTTATCTATGTATTCAATGGTATTTCTAGTGTAACACAATACAAAAAGGGATTGTGACCCTCTTCATAGATTACAAGGCGCAATGAAGAATGGTTAATGGCACAGGTGGGGAGGCACGGGCCCTAAGCAACAGAAAAAAACTTATAAGGCATAAGAAATGATAGGGCTAAATTTCTGTTAGCTGCAGATGGAATAAAAAAAGGATGCTCTGTCCAAGCAAAGCCCACAAGTCCTCTTAAGTATTTGATATGTACCTTTCTAATTAGCCTTCTCACTGACATAGTCCTTACCTGAAAGTCAGATCAGAATATTTTTCTTCCCCAAAACTAGAAATGCATTTTTATTGCTTATACAGTTAGAAATTTCTAGCTGGAATCTTTACCCATTCTATTCCCCCCCACAATGCCATATTCTCTAACGCTGTAGGCCTTTATATGTTATTTCATCTGACCCTAATGCCATTGTCCAATTATCAAAACCCTACACATATTGAAGGATATTAAATGAGAACACTTCCAAGACAATTTTCTGATCAAAATCAACCTTCCCCAGCTAAAATCAACACCTCTCCATCCCCATTTTCAACCTATTAAAGTATTTACTTTATTTCGTATATCATAACTAGTTGCTGACATGCTTCTATCAGCCATTAGCTTCTACAACCCTTGAATTCAGATTGTCTCATTCATCTGTATATGTACCACAAAGCTCACATCTATCTCCTACAAATATGTTGTGAAGAAGTTATGCAATTACTATATAAACACAACACTGAGAGGTGGGATAAACTAGAATACCCCCCTCATTGTCCCAGTTTTGTTACAGGGAACCTTGAAACACAAGAATCTGATTGAAGCCGGGGCCATCCCTTTTTGACAGTTGATAAGGTGGCTCAAGTCTTCAAGCTGGTCCAGTGAAGAAACAAGTGTTTCTTAGCATAAAAAATATCAGGTTCCTTTTTTTTTTTTTTAACGTTAAGAAAAAAGCCAATCTAATGTTACTGAACAAAATGGGATTTGGCTATCTGCCTCCAAATACAAGCATAACACAAAAATTGATGGGGGAGGAAAAAGGTTTTTATTAAAAGTTGCCCAATTTGGGGGAGCTGGAGACTCCCCAGCTCCACTACAATCTCTTCGGCAAAACACAGACAGCGGTCAACGGGCCCCAGAACCGGAGTCCGTGTCCAGACACCCTGCTCCGTTCTCATCTGCCCTTCCAGGGCCCAGGGCTGTTATGTGAGCGTGTGTCTGGCTCTCCAGCTCTAGGCTCTCTCTCTCCCTGGAGTGTGCCCTTGTAGGGCCAGCAGCGTCATTGCCTCACCATGGCTTTTTCCCTCTCCTGGGACTCAGTGCCAGATCACTGCAGCTTGTTCAAGAGGCTCCATGCACAGGGCCCTGGCATCCAAGGCTGTTCATGCCCCTGGGGGCTGGCGAACATTCCTGGCCCATGCATCTGTGCACTGCTCTCAGAGCAAGGGAATGGGGGCATTCAGGGTGGCGCGGCGCAGCATCCCGTGGGCTGCCACAGGCGAGGTATATGTCCCGTGCACTTGCACAAGACTCAGCCTCTGCAAGCTGGCTCCTCACTAGGCAAATGAGGGGAACTCAAAAAGGGCCGAGACACTGCACCCTCCGTTTAAATCTTCGCACTAAAATCCTGCGCAGTGGGGGCGCGTCCAACTTTTCTAGCCAATTTCATGGGTTAGACTCGCGCATGTCAGCCTGCCTAACATCTCTGTCCCTCCTCTGGCCACCATAATCTGGGAGCCAGTAGGAGGGTTTTCTAGCCACGCTCAGGGGAACAGCGCCTCTGCCTCGGGCGGGCCCTCAACTTGTTCACCTCCATAATACCCCTGTGTTGTGACCTTTTCACACTGTGCGCGCTGTGTGCAAGCTGCGTCATGAGCCACGTTGGTTGTTTACTGTTCTCCGGGGGTGTGGAAGCCTGTCTGTCATGCGGTTTCAGTTGCAATTTCAATTCTGACACCTTTGGCACTTCCCGACCCCTTCCTTCTCAGGGGCCTGGGCTCTGATGCACTGCCTCAGGGCTCCCTCTCCTCTGCCCAGCAACCTGGCCAGACTCTCCCTGTTACACTAACAGGAAAAAAAAAATATCCTTTCTTTGATGTGACTTTAGGCAGTGCCATCTTAGACAAAAAGTAGTGCTTACATTGGTGAGATGTGATTACTTGCTAGGTAAAAATCTATTGCAGTTCTCATGGTCAGGAGACTGGAGTTGGAACTGTCACTTCCACCCTCATTTAAAGGTCTGGAGCTTGCCCTTCTCAAGAGCTAACTGAATCAGTGTTGGTGCCCCAAAGAACACCTTAGTAAAGCCTGAGGATCTTAAGTTTTCAAGATCCAAAAAGGTTTCTCTAAACAGAGCTTTTGTCTTTTTCTCATGTGGAAGGAATTTCGGAATTTCCCCAGAGAGTGGATGGGCCTATTAAACGTGGGTAGGGGAAGATAGAGGGAGAAAAGGGACGGAAGGAGGATTTACAGAAGCCATCTTCTCTTTAAAACCTGCACTAGGAAGGGTCTTTCCTTGGGTTGTACAAGGGAACGAGTTGGATAGAGTCAGTGTTTCTCTCACACTGCCCTGCTATCCTGCAATCTGACACTCCATGGGGAAAAACAACGCACTTCAGATACTTGAATGAGGATCTATTTGTTTAGTCAAGTAGAGACGGGAAGGCCAAAGGGTCAGGCAGAGATAGAGCTGGAGGGTACTTTGCCCCCAAATAGATGATTAGGAATGATAAAGGGACCCAATATCTACAGAAACAGAACATTATGCAGCACAGAGATGGTCACACTGATTCCCAGATGATTGAATCCATATATTAGCAGAGAACTTCCTAAAACAAAAAAGGAGTGGCCTCTTCATTCTCTGTTGATGAGTAATAGGGATTCTGATAAGGAAAATTTTCCTTTGGACTCTCATAGTTGGGGGCTTAGGATGGGTGAGTAGAGATTTAGGGTACCATAGTTGGACTCTTTGCTGAAATAACTCATTTTTGCAGAAAGAGAAGGCAAAATTTATATGTGGAGGCCATACTGAAAAGAACATTAAAGGCTATTTGATGTTCCTTTCCCCACTGGTAAATGCCAGGATGTTGCTCCCCAATTGAGTCGGATTGGTCAGAGGACATATTTGGCTGTACTATATGGACCTGGATCCCAGACACACCATTTGGGAAGAAATTCAATACAAACTCACTGTCAAGCTGAAGGAGCAACAAGAAATACGGTGATGGGACAGAAGGCCTGAAGTAGTAAGAGGGTCCTCTAAGCCAAAGCATATACTTTGCTTTTGCTGTTGAGCCAGGGGCGCTGGTATCCAGAGAGGGAGAAAACTCTTAATGGTACTGACTTGACCTAAAAAAAAAATGCTTGCCTGGGGAATTTGGATTTTGTTCTATTAGCAATAGAGAATCATAGAATTTGTTTGCTGTATTGTGTTTTACTTCTAGGAGGGCAATGAATGAGAATAGTACTATTGAGGGAAATTACTCGAAACAATATACAGAATGGATCAGAGGATAAAGAAAATAAAGGTTGAAATTACATGAGACTGAACTAAGGGGTGACAATGAGACTAGAAAGAAATGGATGTATGTGTGAGGAGGTACAAATGAAGAGTTAACAGGACTTGGTATCTGACTGAATATGGAGAATAGAGAACAACAATTTCCAGAGATGTCTCAGGTTTCAAATCCAAGGGAATAGAAAAATGTTGGGACCATTCAGAAGTAAGAGTAATTGGCTTTCAATTGTCTCCCTTTCAAGTTTTCCCTGAGCACATATTGAGGACAACAGCATGTTCTATGGAAGCTCATAAGTTAAAAATATTTGCATCATGTAATTTGAACAGGGAAAGAGAAAGAATGAGTTTTTCCTACTTACAAAATTCTTCTGACTAAATAGGAAGACAATACATATAAGCAGAGCCCAACAAATATAATCTTAAGTTCACACCAATATTCTTTAAATATTGTTCTACTTGTATTTAGTAGAGATGGGGATAAATTGATTTTCCTATTAACAAAAGTCGTATGTCTCTTTATATTCAAAAGAATTGATTTATTACACAGCATAACATTTCCACATTTCACAATTTTTCCATCATTCCTGTCAATAGCAACAGTCAAATTTTATTTTGCTGAACTTATTGGAATTTGTTTTATTTGAAAAAAAACCCACTGTTCCAATTTCAGCGGGCTTTCAGTTTTAGAATCTTAAAAACAATTATGTGACCTAGCAGACACCCAATGCCATTATATTTGATTTTTCCACATTACAATCAGAAAATGAAATATATTCTGCAGAAAAACCTTTACAGAAACAAGGTAAAGATATATTCATTTAGAGATTTACTCCTATAGCCCAAAGTCAAGACTAAAATATGTGACCAAAAGTTCCCACTTTTTTTAGTATTCTTATCCCCTCCCCTTCAGTATTCTTTACAGTCTTTTGTAGTAGGAAACTTCCTGGGAGTCCTATTAATGACTCGAAAGTTAGACAACAAAACAAATAATTTGTTCCCGGTAAACAGCACCATGCCTTGCCACCAACATATTTTGGTGTTGTAATTTTAGCTGGTTGAGACTTCAGGGGACTATCAGCTGACCTCATGGTTGGTATTCAAGTAGAACTGTGTGTGCAACTTGCATTTGTATGTGGCAAGATATTCACAGGAGATTGTTATTTGGCATTTCTACTCAAGAACACCAAAGGAGCAAGACAACTTACATTTAGCCTATTATTCAAGGAGTTAAAGAACCAGCACAATATTCCCAGTTCGTTCCAGTGTGACAACATAAATTACTATAGGTTGGTGTCCTATGACAGTTAACAAGCTGGTTATCTTTTAAACCAGCTCTGAGTTTAAAATCATTCCTTTTCTGAGAAGTCCTGCAAGATTCAATGTTTAAACAGTCAGTTGGTTTGTTTCAGAGAACATGGTTATGAAATCCCTTGAAAATGTGGCCATTTCACTACTACTGTGTGGCTGTCACCAGCTGAGCTGAAGGTATAGTTTTCTGTTCTGTTCTCCAGCTATGTGCTTAGGTTTACAGGGATAATACCAATGTCTTCTTCTTGTTCCTAAGAAGCCACAGTCATAATTCCATGAATGTTTTAGTCTATAGTATTAGGAAATACATAAAATGCAGAGATCAAGACATTTCTTTGGAAAACAATATTCTGGCTTGTTAGTTTTCCAGGGCTGGCGTAATGAAGTATCACAGACTCAGTAAATTAAACAGCACATTTAAGACTAGAAGTCCAAGATCGAAGGGTTGGTTCCTTCTGAGGCCGTGAGGAAAGGCTCTGTCCAAGGCCCCTCTCCTTGGCTTATGGATGGGCGTCTTCTCCCTGTGTCTTCACATTGTCTCTTCCTGTGCATGTCTGTGTCTAAAGCTCCTCTCCTTATAAGGACAAAAGTGATATTGAAGTAGGGCCCACCGATAGACCTCATTTTAATTTAACTACCTCCTTAAAGACCCTACCTTCAGACACTGTTTGATTCTGAAATACTGAGAGGTTAAAACTTCAACATGTGAAATTTTAGGGAGACACAATTCACTGCATAAAATCTGGAGACGAGGCTAAAGAACTTCAGCCCCCATTTGAGTCCGTGTAGGACATGGGCTCTCAGACAAAATGACTCAAATGTGTCCCTAAACTGCATTAGTGCTGCCTGGCATGCACCCTGGGATTTCTTATACTTCTTTTACTTCAGCTCCCGCTTCATTACATCTGCTCCTCATAAGGCTGCTTGGAAAAAGCTCCCTGCGCCCACCAGCCTATGGGGTCTCCAGAGTCCTTGTCCAAGATAAAGGTTCTGCTCTTGTAATTAGTAGTCCTTGGGGTGTCACAGCCATGCTCCCACCCACACTTGCCATTTGGGCTCCTAAATCACTGTACCTGTACTCAAAGTCTCTGTGACTAACTCACTCAGCTTCAGCCTCTAACCCCTGACCGCACAGAGAACCCCAAACCAGTTCAAGGGATTTGGAGGAAAGAATTTCTTCTGCCCTGTTCAGCCTTCTCTTCCCTCCACCTCTTCCTGTCCAACTTAGGAAATGTCCTCATAGTTTCAAGACATGGACTATAATCCCGAAGAATGGAAACAAGCAACCTCTGGCGTATAAACACACGCTGGGTGCTGAGGGTGGGCAGCATGGGTGGCGGCATGCTGTGCGAGGATGCGGAAGTGTGTGGTGTGTTTGCATGTATGGAGAGTATTGGTTATCTTAGCACAGAATTAGATGTTTCAACACTAGCTGTCTGAATGATCAGTCTGTAGCCATCTACAGCTATGGTGATATAAAAAGAATCATAGAACCTTAATAAGGACATATAAGAAAACTTAGAGATACTTTTATGAATATCTTTATAGTTTAAGTGAAAAAACTGGGACAGAAATATTGTGTTCAAGGTTACATAAGAGTTCGTAAAAGAGTAAATGTAAAAGACTGAAAGCTAAGATGTGTCATGATCTGAGACTAACAGTTACAACTGTGTAGAGAGTTTCACATGAAAGCACTTTGGGGTATCTGCCCAGTTCATAACATTCCCCCACCTAAATTCCCCTTCCTTGGGAATTTGGAGTTGGAATTAGAGGTAGATAGCAGCAATCTATGTGGTTGGACCCTGTGACGAGGTCAGATTCCCCACTGTCCACTGGTATCCAACAAGTACAGGGGTAATAGCGTCCTTTCCCTACCACTGCCCCGCTCTGAGTCAGGGCCCACCCTCTCTGATGTAAGGTTTAGGCATGTCCTGCTCTGTTGAAAAGGCCTATTATCCTCGCTGGGCAGGTCAGATAGGGATCCTCAAATTCCTGAGTCTGGCAGGCCCCCTTCTGTTGGATGGGCCAAGGTGATGTGATATGGTAGCTGCTGTCAGTGAGAGGGTATCTGTAGGTAGCAAGGTAACAGAGTTAAGCTAACTGTGGCTCTTGGCCCACCCCCAAAACAGGACAAGTGTGGGCTCACTCAAGTAGTGACTCATGGTCTACAGACCTGGCTGGGCTCCTCCACGTGGCTCCTAGTCCTGGTGAATAAGGTACTCAGAGTCTCTCCAGGCCAACACTGCCTCCAGCCATGGGGCTTCCCCAAGGTCTTTGTCCCCTATCCCAGGCTCCAGTGACCTCGTCTTCCTTCTCCTGGGAGAGGGGATGGTTATCGCCAGGGCCTTTTTCCAGTCTCTTTTCAAAGTATGCTGTTAGGACATAAATTCTATGCCTCGCTTCCTTCAAGCTCTTTCTCTTCAATTTTCACAATCCTTTTTTTTTTTTTAAATCTCAACAAAACCTACCTCATTCAAATCAAAAGCTTTGGCTTCTGTGCATGTGCGGGGGCAGTGAACACATAGGGGATCTCTATACCTTCCTCTTCATTTTGCTCGGAACATCTCTGAAAAAAGTAAAGTTCTACTGTAACTGCAACAATAGCTGTGGCTCCCAGAACTGTTGTTTTTGATAGCCTCTTACAAAAAAGCCATTTTGTAAATTAATAAAACAGCAAGTTTTTACTCTTTCTTTACCTTTAAATACCAGCTGAATCCTTCCTGATTCTCTTTTAGTTGATGTGATTGGCTCTGGCGGAGCAGAAGGAAGCACAACACACACACACTTCGTAATTCAAGAAAATCCCTCACTCCGTGGGTAAACTCCCTGTTGCTGGCCATCATACTCCGCCCTGTGAGGCAGGCAGCAGGTGAAGGCCAGTTGGTGGGGAAAAGAATGAAGAGGACTTACAAAGAGAAGCGGAGAAGACGATGGTGAGAGGACTATCGGTGTTCCTGACACGTTTTAGTTTCCCAGCGTTTGTGAAACTAGAGCTGCCCTTTTAAACTCATATACTCATATATCACTGTATTTTTAAAATGAAATTTTTAATTTTTCTTAAGCTAGCTCAAGTAAGCTTATATATTTAGCAACCAAAACAGTGCTAATTAATATAGTTTTATAGTTTCAAAGCTAATCTATATTTTCCTAGGTGTCTTTAAAAAAACACTATCAAGATTAACATTAGTAGGTGATTAAATTGTCCTGTAACATTTATTATGCAAGTCTGTGTTATTTATTGCAACTCTGTAATTAACATTTTCCTGTTGAAGATTTCCGAATGTGGTTGCAACATACAATCTTTAGTGTTAGTACCCATCTGGAAAGAGACATGAACAAAATAATAGACTAGCTCCCTGTGCTAACTGGTAGTCGCGGCTCTAGGAACATCTCCAGATAAAGGCTTTCTGAGAGCACTGAGGAGTGGCAGGATGAGACTGGGTCTTGGGAGCAGGTACCAGTATTGCATCCTCAGTTGGCCACCAGATGCTCCTGAGGTTGATTCTCTGCCCTTGATCTGAGGTCTGTCACCTAATAGGGATGAAAGTCATTGTCTTTCCCTGTGATTTTCAACTCTATCCCCCAACACTCTCTTTTTAGGGAAACTCTGCAAGTGCCCTTCTTGGGAATTTTGCTCCTCTGGCTCCTACTTAGTAGGTGGTAATATGGCCTAACTTCTCACAGCTCATCAGAACAAATTCCTGACTTAGGGTGGGGCAACCACATTCTCCCTGTAGGGAACCTGGAATTGGGCTTTTGGAGACTCCTATCAGTCTTGGTTGGGTCTGGGCAGAAAGTCATTGTCAGGCTAAGCCAGGCAGCCATGAGCATCCTGAAGCAGACACTGCTGGTTGTTCATAGAGCAGACGTGCACAGGGAAGGGGCAGTGAGGATGCACTCAGCCTCTCAGAACTGAAAAGAAGAGTCTTTGCTTCTTAATTCTCAGCTTCTTGGGCTTCCAGTTCTAGCTGCAGCTATGCTAATTTCTACCCTGCATTCTGTGAGATATTCTCATATTCTTCCAAAAAACTTCCCTGTGTGCTTAAACTGATTTGAATGGGTTCTATTCCAGTCAACCGAGTTCACTGTAGGGGTCAGTCGCTATACAATCGACAGAGTATGTAGCTTATCCACTCACGTGATTCTCAAAACAGGTAATCAGAGAAAAAGAACGTAATCCAAGTTTATTTCTTCCCTTTCCATGTATCTTTCCAAGCAGAGAAAAGTGTCGCGGATTTCGTCCCGCAAAATCCATGGCGGGGACCGCACCGATCTCGCGAATCAAACTCACCCAGAGACACGCTTGGAGAATAGAGTCCGGCAGCCACGGGTCTTTCCCTCCATCTTGGAAAAGGCCCCGGGTGTAGCTCAGCCGGGCTTTTTATTAGAAGCTTTAGGACACATTTACATTGGATTGATTATTCTTGGGCTTATGCAGAACAGGAGTTTTCAGTTGGGTCATGAGGATATATGGGAAGGGAATAGATAAGGGGTAGGTTTACTCAGTAAGGTAAACATTTAGGGTACAGAGCATTAGGTTGTAAATTCAGGTCCGGTGGCAGACAGGACCAGGGTAGTATATTAAATAGGAGACAAGTAAATTGAGGGTAAGCTAACTAGGGCTGTTAACTATTAGGAGACAGAGAAGAATTTCATGGACTCATTAACTTAAGTCTCTTGACTCCGGGAGGGAGAGATTCAGCAAGTCAGAGAATTTCTTAAGATACATTTTTGCCAAATTCCCATTAGAGAATTCTTTTTCTACAGACATGAATCACGCTTGTCCACACGGGAATAATTTTTCCTCACACGGAGCCGTGCTCTTTATGCGTAAATTCCCAGGACTGCGTGTTTACATGCGTGTGGAAAGAATTCCCACAGAAAAGTGTTTCAATTTCTTGAATTTGTTTTTTAATATGAACAGAGGTTTAAGAATTTGTTTTACAAAATGCTGTTTTATTTTAGTTGCAGGCCTAGATGTGAGAGCTAAAAATTATCTATGCTTAAGATATGGATGACATATTTAGGAGTTATTATTTAAAATAATGATTGAGGTTATCAGATCCTTTACTCACAAATTTCAACTATCTGTGGGGTGATACTGTGCCAGAAAGTTACTACCATCTGTAGAATTCAGATTGAACCCTAATGAATGAAAAAACGAACTGAAAATGGAGTGCCATCTTTGTCCAAAATAGATATATACAGCTTGGTTGTAGTTTTCCTAGATGATTAAAGCTAGAAGAGATCAACAAGTTTAGAACTTCATAACCCGGAGTCCATTTTATATTGGGTGAGACTGTGAGTCCACTGAAGTTTATGCAGAAGTTGAGGCCTGTGTGTATTATGAAGAGAGGATCGATGGACTTTATCAGATTATCAAAATGGCACATGACACAGAAACTTTACAAACAGTGAAAGCCCAACCTCTTGCGCACATGAGGACATTAAGGCACAGCAAAGATGCGACCCGGTAAGTCACACATAAAGACAATGGCAGAGCCAAGGACTGGAATCCAGGTGTCCTGAACCTTATCCATTGTTCTTTTGCTGCATGACAGCACCTCCTGAGTGCTCAAATAAAAGCCCTTATATTTTTTGTAAGTAGAATTGTAACAAATAAGTAAAGCATGTTCTTTAATGGAAAGAAAAATAGCAGACTCCAAGAATTTCTTTCACAGCAACTATTAGCCATAACGTAAACATTGTAAGAATAACTTCGTGTATCTTGGGGATACTCATGGAATTTGGTAAGGTAGTATCTGTATCTCACAGAAGTCTGTGACTATTTTAGAGCAGCTTTATATCTTTTATATGCCATAATTCCACCCTCATCTTGGGGTTTGGGGATCATCTCATGATTCACATTTTACAAGTGAGAAAACTGAAGGTCAAAAAGCTTTAATGACTTGTTTAGAAGTCTCATACTTGAAGATAAAACCAGCTATAAAATGGGGCCTTTTTGACCCCTGGTCCTTTGATCTATAGCATATACCTTCAAACTACCAAAGTATTCTTCTCTGGTTAAGGGACATGCAGCTATAGACCTGGGGATACTAAGGGATTTGTTGGTGGCAGTCAAATAAATGGTAGATGAGCCAGGACTCAAAGTCATGTTGCCTAAATTTTCTCTAACCACTACCGTATTTTTCAGACTGTAAGATGCACTCCCCCCCATATTTGGGAGGAAAACAGGGGTGCATCTTATAGTCCAAATGTAGCTTACCTGAGTTCTGTTTACATTTACATTGGTGAAATGTTATGTTATTGATGTTATTAAATATTTATCACATTTTTTACTTCAAAATTTTTTTCCCTATTTTCCTCCTCTAAAACCTAGGTGCGTCTTATGGTCTGAAATATACGGTAATTGTCTGTTTGAGATGTAATAAAAAAATCCCACCTAGTGGTGAGACGGGGTGGTGCATTGGGTTAGGGTCTCTTACCCTTGCTCTGTCACTTATTGGCTGTGATACCATGAACAAGTCCCTTCACAGCTGGGCCTGGGTTCATTTTGGGACTCAAGCAGGTCATCTCAACATTCTACACTCTTTCAGTAGAAAAGTTTCCTTAGATCCTTCCATCTGTATGTGTGTGTCACAGACCATGTGGTAACACTTACCTCATTTGAATTCCGTCTGCAAACAAACATAAAATGGGCATCTTGCGAGAGGTTTTGACAGAATGAAGTGCATTTTAAAAGCTAAACTTTTATGAAGTTAAAAACAGCAGATTACAAAGAATGAAGCTAATTAGCCTAATTTCCTTAACTCAGAGGTTTTTTATAAAAGTTAATTACCTTGTACTTTAGCTCAAGAATTGTAGGCGACTAAAATTTTAATTTTTTTTTTAAACCTAATTTTTTTTTTTTTTTTTTTAGTGAGAGGAGAAGGGAGGGAGACAGAGAGGGAGAGAAACAGCAATGTATGGTTGCCTCTCACATGGTCCTCACCGGGGACCCAGCTCACAACCCAGGCATATGCCCTAACCAGGAATCGAACTGGCAACGCCCTGGTTCCCAGCCCGTGCTCAATCCACTGAGCCACACCAGCTAGGGCTAAAATTTTAATTTTTATAGCTGTTTACTTCCAGTTCCTACATTCTTTGAGTTTGGGTAGGTCCTGTCTTCCCAAACTGCCAGGGTGCATTTTCCTTTTAGGCTGTACATTCACTCCCTTTGGTGGCAGAAGCAAAGAACAGATGTATCCAGTTTATCTTCACATTTTCACAGAATTAAAGTCATCAAAAGTCATCATTTCTGTGAGATTAGGGAGAATAGTTTTAGGTTGAACCACAGCTACTAGAGTATTCTAATCATAACTGCCCTTACCGTAGCATGAAGAAAACAAGTACATTTTAGAGGTTAAAACATATTTCAGATCTTTTAGAAAACATACTCATTGGTGAATTGTTGTTTTATTTTAAACATTCTCTTTGTTCTTGATTTTTGCTATTTTTGAAGCCACAAAAATGGCAAATTAGCCATGATCAAATAAATCTAGTGTTTTAAAACAAAGAAAACAGGGTTATTGAAAACAGCCTATGTTTTTGATGGTGGTCTGGCATCGTGGGTCAAGAATCATTAGTACAGGGGTCATTGGCCCCTTTTTTTTATTACAAAATCATAAGCATGTAATTCTGTAACAACAATATCACACTCAAGCACACCACATGACATTTTAGGTGAAATGTTCAAATTCAAACTATGAATTATCACACCCATAGTATCACCCTGCCAACCACACTCAGGCAGGTGTTACTTCTGCCAGACCCAGTGTTTTACAACACAAGTGCAGTAAGTAAAGCTACCTAACCTTCTGTGATGAACAAGGGATGTGATATTTGTCAAGAAAGAAGCAACGCTTTGATTTGAATAAGAGATGGCTTATATGAGATCCATTACTAATTTTCATATTCTTTCTATTTAATCAGTATGTTGTGTTTTACTTTACCAAGTTGCATTTCAGAAGTGCACTAATTAGTCTTCCCAGTTAATGTGTTTGGTAGCACTTTCTTAAAGGTTAACAATGAACTCCTTAATATCTAACCCAACAGCCTATTTCCATCTCACTGGACTCTTATCTAATCTGACATTACTGACGACCTCGACGTAGTGGCTTCCAGGATGTCTCCCTCTCTCTCCTACCTCTCTAACTGCCCTTTCTTAATAGGTTTGGTGGCTCTTGTCATTTTGCATGCTCTATGTAAGTTAATATTCTCCAGGAGGCTATCTTTAACTATCTTCTATTTTTAACCATTCTAATTCACTCCCATGAAGTTATTGGTTTATGAAAACCAGTAACTCCCAAACCTGTGAGCTCCAGGCTTTTGTTTCCAAGGAAATCCTACATAGTTCCACTAAGATAAACTGAAGACCTCTCAAACCCAACATGTCAAACAGAGCTCATGAACCCCACTCACTGTGGAAGGCTGCAAAGATACCCATTTACTGCATTCACACTCTTGAGTGAAGGCAGAGAATAGGTCTGGGTGATGGGCACAGTTGGTGATTCTTTCTCTTATTCTTTGCATTTGTTCAGAATAATGCTATCTGTTTTATGGTTCAAGTTCAGGAATCATACTTTAATTTGTTCTATGGTCACCTGGTCCTTAGGTAAGCCTTAAAAATGTTAATGATGATAATTTTTTTTTGTATTAGAAAAACCTTGATTTAAAAAAAATGTTTTAACAAAACAACACATAATTTCTTTATCTTAAAAAAGATCCTCAATTTAAGAAACAAATAAAGTACAATAATTACATTTGATTTTGAGTATTTCTAACCCTATCAGTGCTCATGCTGTTTCTTCCTTGGCCCCCCTATGATTGTCTCATTGGAGCCCTCACATTGGCCTCCAAAAAGGAGCTGGAGGTGACCTATATTTTTCTCATGTACAGTCTGAATTTTCCTTTCTCATTAAGAACACAAACCAAAGCAGAAACAATCATGACCTGCAAACTCATTTGTCTAAAACAAAGTATTATTGAATACCAAACTCTTTCCTCAAGTTCTTTTGGAAAGTGGTGCCAGTATTCCCTTATTTTCCCAGGTATGACAAGCATGGATAATTTTTATCTAATTGGTCAATATGTTTCTTCCTCATGAGCCAGACATTTATTTTAATCTATTATCAAGTCTTGCCACTTCATCATCAACAATCGGTCTTCTGTTAGAGAGTGTCCCTCAAGGACAGAGATAATATCTTTGTATCTACAGTTCCAAACATTGTGCCTGGATATTTTTAAGCAGGTGGCTTGACAAATGTTTACTTAATGAATGAATTATTGAATGCTTGGATAGCCTTCATTCTTGTTCCCCTCCGTGGTTATTCTCACGGCCGAAGTTCAATTTGACCACCTGAAGCCTAGACAAATTGCATCCCAGTTACTTCTTCCACATGCCAGAGCCAGAACCAAACCTTTTGGGAGTTCCTTGGAACACCTTATATTAAGGATCCAATTTGTATTATTTTTTATTTCCAGATTTTAAAAAAATTTATTGTATTTTTTCCATTA
Source organism: Micronycteris hirsuta (assembly GCA_004026765.1). Classification (NCBI taxonomy): domain Eukaryota; kingdom Metazoa; phylum Chordata; class Mammalia; order Chiroptera; family Phyllostomidae; genus Micronycteris; species Micronycteris hirsuta. The sequence continues at coordinate 14,942 of PVJI01021331.1, forward strand.
CCATTTAGTCCCCTTATACTCCCTATTCCCTGCAATCACCACACTGTTGTCCATGTCCATGGGTCCTTTTTCCTCTGTGCTCAATCCCTCCTCCCTCAACCCCTCCCCACTAGCTGTTACCCTGTTTTCTATCTGAGTCTGTCTCCATTTTGCTTGTTCACTTTGTTCCTTAAATTCCACATACGAGTGAAATCATATGGTATTTATCTTTCTCTGACTGGCTTATTTCACTTAGCATAATGTTCTGCAGGTCCATCCACACTGTTGCAAAGGGTAAAAAGTTATTTTTATGGCTGAGTAGTATTCCATTGGGTAAATGTCCCATAGTTGTTTTATCCACTCATCTACTGATGGACACTTGGGCTGTTTCCATATCTTGGCAATTGTAAATAATGCTGCAATGACATAGGGGTGCTAAAGTTCTTTTGAATTAGTATAAATTCCTTCGTATAAATTCCCAGAAGTGGGATCACTGGGTCAAAAGGCAGATCCATTTTTAATTCTTTGAGGTAACTCCATACTGCTTTCCACAGTGGCTGCACCAATCTGCATTCCCACCAACAGTGCAAAAGAGTTTCCCTTTCTCCACATCCTCATCAGCCCTTGTTTGTTGATAATTTGTATTACTTTGTCCTTGTGTTCCAAATATTTTTGGACTGTTTCACTCCCTTCCTCAAAAGCTTTTAATTGCTTCCCAAATTAAATGAGAACTCTGTATGAGTTTCAAATATTTTATTTAGTGGGCACTGTTTTTTAGATGTTTCATCTTAATTTTTTATTTGAATTCTCTGCTCTAGTCCATAAAATTTAAAGTCCATTAATTTAAATTTTCCTAAATGTGATTTTTCTGTTGTCTTACCTGGGCCTTTCATATGTGCTAGTCCCAAAGTAGTACAACATCCTTTCACTTCTCTGCTTGAATCGCTTGATATTTACTTCCTTTAGGAAGCTTCTGCTGGAATCTAGACACCACTAACAACTAACCAGCTGATGAATACTCATTTATAGCCTAGTTGTTTCCATATGTGAGTATAGTTAGGATTTATCTGCATTTTTTAAAAATATTTTATTTATTTTTAGAGAGAGGGGAAGGGAGGGAGAGAGGGAGAGAAACAGCAATGTATGGTTGCCTCTCACATGGCCCTCACTGGGGACCCGGCCTGCAACCCAGGCATGTGCCCCGACTGGGAATCAAACCAGGACCCTCTGGTTCCCAGCCCGCGCTCAATCCACTGAGCTACACCAGCCAGGGCAGGATTTATCTGCATTTTAAAGAGTTAACTGTGTCAGAGTGTAAAATGTTTACACATTGCAGGCCACTGGGTTCAAAGGAAATTTGACAGGATAGGGTGCAAGTGGACTTTGCCATCAAACAAGTGGACTGGGCCATTACTATTATACTTATTAGCCATACAATAACAAGACCTCTATCTTCTCACCCGCAAAATGGGGATGATAATTACCTTCTGGAGTTGCAGAGAGGATGAAATGTATAGCAGTTGACCTAGTGCTAGGTAATGGTAAATTTGATATATAGCACTCCTACAATTACTACTAGATTAAGAGTATAAACTTCAGTTCACCCTGTCTGGTGTGGCTCAGTTGGTTGGGCATCTTCCCAGGAAGTTAAAGGTCACTGGTTCGATTCCCTGTCAGGGAACATGCCTGGGCTGCAAGGCTTGGTCCCTGGCTGGGGTGTGTTCAGGCAACTGATCTCGCATTGAGGTTTCTCTCCCACTCTTTCTCCCTCCTTTCCCTTCTCTCTACAAATAAATAAGAAAATCTTTTTAAAAAAAGAGTATAAGCCTCAGTTTGAGATCATTTGCTTTACAAAGAATTAGTTATCTTTTTAATAAGGGAAAAATAGAAGAGAGTGACTTATTTCTCCTTTAAACTATCATAAACTATTGTGTTTAAAGTCTTGGGAAATGAGATCCTTCTCTCTTCTTTTAAATATATTTTTCTTCTTTGAATAAATTAGATAAACTCAAAATTATTTCACTTTGAAATGCTAATTTTTTCAAGTATAAATTGCCTTTTAATTACACAAAGTACCTAGCTATATCTATATCTCTCCATTATGTGAGCTGTTTTGTCTTCTCATTAATAAAAATCAGAAAGATGTGGTCTAATTTCAGAGTTAGCCAATAAATGCAAAAGCAATTCATTCAATATACAGGCATGTTCTTTCTGATGATAGAATAACTGGCTGAAATCAGAAAGGAAAAGGACAACCTAGTCTATTTTAACTGTTGGCGGAAAAAGCCCTACATTGTGCTGCCAGGGACCTAAGGGTGGAAAGTGCGTACAGCCCTCGAATATGGGGTTTAGGGGTGCCAACCCCCATAGTAAAAAATCTACATATAACCTTTGACTCTTCAAAAACTTAATAGCTGACTATTACCTAGAAGCTTTAATTGATAACATACAGTTGATTAACACATACTTTGTGTTACGAGTTATATACTGTGTTCTTACAATAAAGCTAGAGAAAAAAATGTTAATAAAATCATCAAGCACATTTACAGAATTTATTGAAAAACAATCTGTGTATAAGTGGACCCACATAGTTCAAACCCACGTTGTTCAAGGGTCCACTGTCCTTTTTTTGGAAGCGTAACTAAAATGATGAGATCTGGAGGGCTTATAGTGTTAAGAATATAGTACGAAACGAGTCACTTTGTCTTCTGGGAAGGATAATAAATAGGGTATGGGGCTAGACCACAGAGTTTGCTTTAACAGTTCACAGTTGGGCTGGCAGGTAGTCTCAGAAAATTATAAAATGCTTCTGCTGAGCCAGTTACCGGCAAGATTCCACCTACGTACGCACTACTTAAATCTCTTCCTACATACATGAGCCCAAGTGACCTGTCAGCAGAGGGTGTCTGTGACAGTTATAAGGGGATGGCCTTACTAGTTTAGGATTGTGTGTAGGTGTTGAACATGGTACTTCAACACAAATTTATGAGGTGCAAACTTCTAATGCACAGATGACTCATAAGGTTTCAGAATGTGTAAATATGAAGCACAATCTAACTTACACCGTCACTGCTGCTAACCCACAGCAAAACTAGCCTGGGTTTATTACCAAATTGTTTGGATTACCAGGAAATTCAAAGTCTGTCGATGAGAAAAATACTTGGGTTGATTTTAACATTCATGTGGCAGTACCACCTTGAGAGATAAATGTACCTAATCTGCATTTTGCAACATTTGATGGCAGCATTCACTTAACTCCATTTCTCTGAGACTGTGAAGTCAATTCTTTTGAGATACAACATTGAAACACTTATAGACAGCAAGTGTATAATAAAAAAATTAAACAATGCACTTTCTCACTGAAGTGTTTTGAATCAGGCAATAAAACAAAGATCATAACTAAACATTTCATATGGATGTTGACATAAAACTAAGATTAGTACTTTATGCGATTCATTTCCAATTTCCTTGTTTGAGAGTTTTATACAATTGTTACAAAAATGTCATAAAATTTCCTTTAATTGAAGAACTGGTAAAGACTAGATCTTTAACAATATTGAAGTGATATCTTGTAAGTAGATTATTTAGCTATCAAATAACCCTGGAAATTGTGACCAAGCAGACACAACCAGGAGACCCAGAACTCAACAGGATGTTTCAATAATTAAAATTTTGGGGGGCCTTAAAACTTAAGAATATGAAAGAATAAAGGAGTTTAATTAACCAATTTATTTTGTAAACGGAACCAATCATTATTCACAGTTCCCATAAAGTTCATAAAATTTGCTAAACTTATAAAGATTTGTAAGTTGAACTTATTTTTGTTTTTTAATTTTTTGTTCAATTAGTTATTTGCATCCTCTCCCCTCCCCTCCTCCCTTCCCTCCAGCCCCACCTCCCCCACCAGCCTCCCTCCTCCCCCTTAGTCCTGTCCATGTGTCCTCTACAGTGATTCCTGTAAACCCTTCTCCCCATTGTCCCCTCCCCGTCTCCCGTCTATTGTTAGACTGTTCTTAATTTCAATGTCTCTGGTTATGTTTTGCTTGCTTTCTACTTTTGTTGGTTATGATCTGGTTAAGTTGAACTTAAAAAATAAATTTCTTTTTCTGAACAAAAAAATAAAAGACACCTTTGAGGTGTTGTTTTTTTAAATTTTCACAGGTCAGTAGAAACAGATGCTAGAAAAGAGGTTTTAAGGATACAACTGTTTGTTGCATACTCAAAAAATGAATTTAAAACCCTTAGCCTGCCCATTTAGCTTTTGATCACTTCCACATAAACTAAGAATCATCTTGCAGGGTCCTATAGTTAATAGCAAGGTTTCTGGACATTAGATCATTTTTTATTAACCTTGTAGGCCCACTTGAGAATTTCACTTAAGAAGACACCCACACGTAATAACGAATAAATAAACTTGGATTCCCTGAAACACCACCCATGCACACAGCTGGACCATAAGGTGGTTTTTATTTAAATAGCAGCTACCATATTTGGTCATATATTTTGAACTGTAAAAAACAGAACATTTGCTCAGTCTTAACTTCAGCTATTTACTAACTGTTGAATTCACTTCCCGTAAGAGACAGACTTCCTAGTTTCATTAGGTTAATACCTTGGTTCATTTTCTCTTGAAGGCTCAGTGCAGTATTAAGTAGTCATAAACAAAATAGGTATTGTGTCAATAGCAGACCATGTTAGGAAATTCCATGCATGTTTACTTAGGTTTTAAGTCTTAAATACCATCAACTATAATTGTAAAGAGATACCAGCTGCTAGTAGCCTCATAATCACTAAATTGTAAAGCTTTTACCCAAGTGGTTTTACTGATTAAGAATAGGAAAAAGCCCATTTTTTCCTGTCTTTTGACATATTCCGTGGACTGTCAAAAGAATTACTACCCTCATAATAAGATCTAACTGGTATTCAGCTTCAAAATAAAATGGTAATATTTTCTTTAAAAAGTGGCCTCAAAGTGAAATGCACTACCATTATGGCTTTATATCACATCCTACTGCTTTCTGTTAAGTATTTCAGCCTCGGTCAACCTCTTCTGAATCTCACTCACTAAATGGGCTTTCTTTTACCTGTACCATTGAATGCACTTAAATGTTGGCTCCTTACTCATCTCAAGTCTGGAACACACAAAAGCTTGTATCTTTTATCCGAGTGGTATTAGTTTCAATTCAACTAGGTACTGCATTCCCAAAGGGCAAGGATCATGTCATATTTCTTCTGGGGCCTCACCACATCAACTAGCACTAGCACATCGAAGCTCTTCATGAATCTTGTAAGCGCATCAGTTAAAACTTCACTGTAGCCCTGGCCAGTGTGGTTCAGCTGGTTGGATCATTGTCCCATAAGCTGAAAGATCACAGGTTCAATTCCTAATAAGGGTACGTGCCTAGGTTGCAGGTTCAGCCCAGTTGTGGACTGTACACATGTATGAGAGGCAGCCTGTCAGTGTCTCTCCCTCTCTCCCTCCCACCCCCTCTCTCTAAAAATCAATAAGAATGTTCTAGAGTGAAAAAAAATAACTTTGTTGCAAAGCTTTTGCTAATTTTCTGTGACAGGTCAGTTCAATTTCATATAATTAGCTTAATATACTGAAGCCAAATCACATGAACATGTTAAACATTAGTATACTATAAATGTTAAATCCCAATGTTTCTTTTATTTATTGAATGCTTAGTTGGTTAGATACAGTTTTTACAATGTCTTTGTGAACTACTTGTTAGAACAAACTAAACTGTCTCTGATAGACCAGAGTCCACTGAGTACCTGTTTGCCAAATAACTTTCCAGGTATGAAGACAGCTGATGATAATATTCAGTCTTGACTTAAGACATAAGCCTCTGGCCCCTAAATTCCAAGCCCAGACCAAGTACTCAAAAGAGGGAGGTAAAGTAGCTAATATCACCTACTGTGGAAAGTGCTATGTAGAAAGTTCTATAAACATAAATGTGTGAGGCACAGAAAATCTTTATTGCCACAGGAAGCAAGTGCACTCGTCCCACCTCACCAACAGCTTTAAGAGTCACAGAAACGCAGACTTCACAGAATAAAATACAACACAGACTGAGGGAGAAATGGTCCCTTGTACTATATTGGCTGTAATACTGAGGTAACCAATTGACCTTGTTCAGTGAAAATACCTCTAACACAATGAAAAAAATCAACCTGTTATAACATCGAATTCGTATATACAATTCAAATAAAAATATATATTATTTGCTTCAATGTATAGCAATTTAATACATTAGTGTTTACAAAATAAAAATTGTATACTACTGAAATTTTTCTTGTGCTTCCCTCTTACCACTAAGCTTGAAAGACCAGAAAAGTACGATGCTTAAGGAAACATTAACAGATTTAAAGATGCAGTTTGTGGAGCCATAGGAGATGGATAAATATTAGTTGGACAGCTACAGCATCTTTAAAAATTGTTGCTTATTAAAATCTCCAAACTTGAACTATAAGACACAATTCTAAAAAACCCACAAAATTTCTCAAAATAGATTAGAATACAGGAAACGTTTCATGAAACTACTGAGATACTAACCAGTTCTATGGCTAATATTAAAAACTGAACAATCTATTTAAATCATATTCATACTATTTCTACACATATTGAACAATACAACCACAATAATCAACCTCAAGCTAGCAACAAAGTTGCAAAAATCCATAAAAAGCTTCTTCGGGGGCAAAACACTATGGTACAATTAAAACATTTAGGAAGGGGAAAAAAGCCTTTTAATAGTATAGAAGTTGTTTACTGGCATTTCTACTGTAAAACTATCCTACATACCAAAATGAAAAAGCAATTATATATGTGACAGTGATTAGAGACTACAGTACAGACATTTCATCTAACATTTGGCTGATGGATTTTAGTATAACAGATTATGACTTAATATTTTTAAACAGTTATGACCTAGAGCAGAACTGAGAACAAAACCCCCCACGTATTCCAAGTCAATATGCCCTTCTCAGCAACATCTGGGTTCGATGAGTCTGGAGGAAGTAGGTAAAGCTGTAAATATCTTCTCCTCTCAAACCAACAGAAAAAATACAAGTTGGTAATAGCATTTCATTTTTTTACTATGGATTCTACTGTGAAATTCTCGTTAAGTATGCATGTATACTATTAACATTTAAGCGCACCCCCACATGTATGCACACAGCCCATTAAATAGGAGGAATTAAAATGTATTTTCAAGTGAAAATAAAATTTTTTAAAAACCTGCATTCACAAATCTGAAAGGTGTACAAAAGGGAAATTAAAATAAATAAAGAATATATGTCAACTAAACCACCATGGAAATATGCCTGCAAATGCGGATGTAGTGATTGTCCACACTTGTGAAGGTTTGGGTGGGAAGACATTCCCTAGGGAGAGCAATTTAGTTTCTCTGACTCCAGTATGTAGAGAAGAATTTCTGGATATAAAACGGCATTTACTTTATTATATATTACAGTCTTTGTTAACAGTCACCATCTTTATCACATTTAGGGTTAACTTACTATATCTTAATCTACTTAACACATTCTGAAATAGCAAAGTTTAAGTCAAGGTTTTTACACATCAGTCCACTTGTTTCAAGTTCTTTGTCCAAGTAATAGCTCCCTATTTTTGTTTTATCTTCAGTGGCTATTATATAATGCAATCTGGGTCAACTAGGTAAGAAAGATTTTCTACTGCGTTTTTCACCTTTTTAACTTTACTTCAATATTTACTAATTGTGTACATGTACCAGATTAAGCCAGTAAAAAGAACATTTTACTACTATAAAGGACACATTTCCCATTAAACAAAATCAATTTAATCAAATATTAAATCCATAATATTTTCCTTGGTTTAAACTGAGTGTTTGCTAAATTCCATTTTTCCAAAGTCACTTGCAACCTTGCCAATAACTACATTACTTAAACTTTCTTTTTTATGACTGCAAAGATTCTAAACTCTGACATATAATAATATTTATGCTAAATACACTTAAAGTAGACAATGAAATTTCAAGTAAAATAAACTGTATCCACATCTACTGGACCAAACAGGTCTCAACATCTAGATTTTACTTCTATAAATTACAGAACACATTGTACATTCTTAAATAATAAATGCTTACAATATTAATTTGTAAGCCTTTCCACATAAAATGACTTACACAGGAATGTGAATGGATCAATATTTGTTACAACATTCTTTAAATTTTTTCTTTTGTGGCTATTGTTCTGTCTTCCTGGTTTCCACAACCACTGTATTAGTCCTTATGCTTTGGCTATGAAATCTGTTTGAGCTGAATGAGGCAACATTGGTTATTAAGGCTTATTTCTATGATGGAGCATTATCCTTAAAACTGATGCCATTTCCAAAGAACAGTGCGAAAATCACAGCTATCTTGAATCTTCAGGCTCTGTTTTAATGACTTTCTTTTCTAAAGCAAAAGCTGAGTGAGGGTAGTCTTTTAAGATCCCAAGGCTCTCTGCATAAAAATAGAAACACAAAGTGTATTGATACTTTAAATCAGTGGAACACAAAAAACAAACTCAAACAAACATAAAACAAACCCCCAAACTCCACAGCAAATAGTATCATTTTCTGCAATTCCCCACAAAAACTTTATATATAGAGCTTTGGTTAAGAGCTTGGATTCTGTATTTAAATTCCATGTCTGCCGATTACTAGCTGTATCTATCTTGGGCAATTACACACCTCTCTAAGCATTAGTGTCTTCATCTATAAACTGGGGATAGTATCTTTACAGGGTGGTGTGGACTTACATCTGAAATGCATGTAAAGCACTTAGCATATACATCATATTTTTATTTAATGCTTGGTCCAATATGATAAATAACATATATAAAATAAAACCAGTCACTGATATACAACAAAGTTACTAGTCAAAATATTTATGACCAACAAAGAAAATGGGATGGAAAAACATCTTCCATGTTTAAACATGGAACTTTTTGTTTTTAAGATTTTACTTATTTATCATTAGAGAGAGGGGAAGAGGAGGAGAAAGAGGGAGAGAAACATCAATGTGTGGTTGAACATCAATGTGTGGCTGCCTCTCATGCACCCATACTGGGGGCCTGACCTGCAACCCAGGCATGTGCCCTGACTGGGAATCGAACTGGCAACCCTCTGGTTCACAGCCCACATTCAATCCACTGAGCTACACCAGCCAGGGCTAGAACTACTGTATTTTTCGGACCATAAGACACACCTAGGTTTTAGAGGAAAATAGGAAAAAAAATTTTGAAGCAAAAAATGTGGTAAAATATTTAATAACATAAATAACATTCAGACCATAATTCAGCTACATTCGGACTATAAGATGTACCCCCATTTTCCTCCCAAATTTGGGGGGAAAAGTGAGTCTTATAGTCTGAAAAATACGGTATTTTTAAAAGTTTCTCTAGCCATGAAACATTAAGGTGTGAGAAAGAGGAATAAAAGAATGAAAACTCTACTTTCATAAGGAATCAGTCCTTGGAGTTGTGCCTGCATAGTTATTTCAATCTCATTACAGAATGACAATGAAATGTAATATTTATGTGAGGTACTAATACTGGGACACACACGCACTTTGAAAAAGATTCTAGAAAGGTAACCAATACTAATAGTTTATCTGAAATTAAGCAGTTCAATTTATAAATTTACTCTCCCTATACAGAAATGGATTTAAAATTCAGCAAAGAAGAGTAATAAAAATAGTAGTTAGCACTTACTGAATTCCTAACAGCCAGACAATTCACATACATCATCCTGTCTAATCCTCATCACTACATTATGAGGGTGCAATTATTTCTATTTTACAGAAGAAGCAACTGACTTTAAGTGACTCCTAATGTTATTTTAACTTAAAGGCTGAATGAGACCAGATTCTTTCAAATGGTGTTGGTCTCCAACAATTTAACTTTGTCTAACCTCACTCACTTTACTTGGATAAAAATATGTAAACATCTAACTATAATAAGGAACAACTTATACTTTTATGGAGTTTGGTTCACTTCTGAACTATGAATACCATCTCCAAAATGCATATGCATGAAATATTTATATTCTGAAATACAAGGGTTTCTCAGCGTGAGAGCAAACATGTAATCCATCAATTTCATGTTATAAAAGGCTAGGAAAAAAGGCAGTTACGTAACTCAAACCATCCATTTATTATTTGGTTTAAATTTTGTATAAAAGTCACCATTCATGAAAAGCTAATCAAATAATCTCAACCTTCCTGAGATTTTCCCTGTCAGCTCTTTGAATACCAGGTTCTCAAAAAGACCAGCTATTATTACGCCGATCTATTATTTCCTCCAAGGGGAGGAAAACTGACTAGTAACAACACTGTTAGAAATGACCTTTTTTGGGGGTGGAAGGGAACAGTGGGAGGAAGAGGAAAAGAACTTAAATATGCTTTATTCAAGTTTTTCTCTCTCTAATCATATCCCACGTTCTCACCTGATGAGTGGGACTTGGCCTCGCTGGAGTAAAGTCTATTCAGCTCCCCATCCACCACAAAGTGATGGGGTTGTCTGTTCTGTATATTAGGCATTCGGAGATTCAAAGGTCTTTCTCCTAATGAAAAGGGGAGAAAAAGCAGTATGATTACTATTAAAAATACACCATGGTTTTTCTTAAAAATTATTTCCACAAATTGCCTCAAAACTCCTTAAGAAAGTAGAAAGGAAAGTCAATAGGCACTGCAGAACTTAAGTAATAATTAGAGAAATATTTTATGAAATAATATAGGAGGAAAATGTCAATTCATGTTAGCCCCAAGGTTTACAATCCTGCCAGGATGTTTTTAAGAGCTACCCATGAACTAAACAAAACACCAAGACTTTGAGTAAGCACTCCAACTTTGGCATATAATACATCCCCTCCATAAGGCATTTTTTACTGGTACAACCATTTTGCCAAGGTATGTCATTAAGCACATAATAACAAATATTAGAGGAACGGAAATGGCTTCAAGCCAATTGCCTGTTATTAAAAACAATAACAAGACCTATTATTGTAAATCCATGAAAAAACAGAATTATCACAGATACAGTAAAAATGCTTTAAATACCAAAGCATATTCTGTCATAAACCTAAATCCCTCACACTTAGCAAATTGCCACCCCACACTGAATTATCCTGGTGTTACAAATTAGTCATCAAAATCTTTCATTAATGCTTTTGCTTCTTAACTGTTAAGTCTCAACTGTCAAGGATAACTGAAAAAGTTAAACAAAATCTCAACTAAAAAGTTTCTGTAATGTTTTAAAAAGGAAGAATGTTTTCCTCCACTAGTCTGATCTGCTGACATGTATAATATTTTACTCTATAGTTGGCGAATGCTTAATATGGTATTCTTACCTAAAAAGAGATCTTATTTTTCTGACAACAGTAACCACTCTCTAGAAAGTATAACAATAATACATAAAAAAAAAAGGTCCTACAAAACTAGGTTTTCTTCAAACACTTACTGCTATTTGAAACCAGAGGATATATTTCTACACTTAGATACTGCACATCTCCCTCCACTAGTCTATGACCTCCGAGTGAGCAGGGAAATTATCTCGTTCACTGCTGCATCTGCAGTGCCCAGAAGCGTGCCTGGCACATAGGAGGTACTAAAAAAAACTACAGAGTGAGTGAATGACAATGACTTGAGATTTTCTTCATGTGTGAATAAGAAAAAATGAAATAATTTTTAAAATAGTAAAAGTACGCATAAATCATAGTTTCTAAACCTAAGAGTTTAAGAGGACAATCTCCAAAGAGCATACCACACGAAATATTTTCACAGGGACTGCAGGACAATGCGAAGCCTGAAAGGAGACAAACTTTCTTCAGGTCTTTCCATCCTTACACTGTCTCTCAAAACCTCTGTGCTTGGTCGTGATACTTTGGGAAGCAGTCACCATATTCTCTTAGGAACCAAATATCATAAATTTCACAGACAAATCTGTTTTTTGAAGTCTAAAAAAATAGCAAGTTTTGATCTTCTAAAAAATCTTTATAAAAGATCTCCTATGGAATCCATTTCTTTGAGAAAAATGACATGTACAATCAGCTCTCTTTATCCACAGGTTCTGCATCTGCAGACCAACTGCACATCAAAAATATTTGGGGAAAAAATGTTATTTTGTTGCTCACATGTAGTATGTAGTTAGACCTGTACTGAACATGCACAACACTTTTTCTTTTGTCATTATTCCCTAAACAATAGAGTGTAACAATTATTTGTATAGCATTTACATTGTATTAAGTACTATAAGTAATCTAGAGATAATTCAAAGTACACAGGAGGACATGAGAGGTTATAAGCAAATATTATGCTGTTTTATAAGGGTCTTAAGCATCCAGATTTTGGTATCT
>PVJI01021332.1:0-27205 GCA_004026765.1 Micronycteris hirsuta
ATTTATATTCCCGCCAATAGTGCACAAGGGTTCCCTTTTCTCCACACACTTGCCAACACTTGTTATCTCTTGTTTTTTGTTTTTTATGATAGCCATCCTAACAGACATTTGGTGATATCTCCTTATTCACAATTGCATTATTCAATGCAATTTTGATTCGCATTCTTCTGATGATTAGTGATGTTTAAGCACCTTTGATGTACCTGTTGGCCATCTGTATGTCTTCTTTGGGGAAATGTCTATCTATTCTGATCCTTTGCCCATTTTTAATTGGATTATTTAGTTTTTGAGTTGTATGAGTTTCTTATATATTTTGGATATTAACCCCTTATCAGGTATGTGGTTGCAAATATTGTCTCCTATTCCTAGGTTGTTTTTAAATTTTATTGATTGTTTTCCTTGCTATGCAGAAGCTTTTTAGTTTGATGTAGTCCTATTTATTTATTTTTGCTTTTAAAGATGAAGCCAATTGTCATACAAAAAATTCCACACTGTGGATTATCTGATTGTTTCTTTATGAAGCAATTCACCATGTTTCTCTATCCTGATATTATTTGTGAAATAGAAATTAGATATAAGAGCTTGACTAAATTTTGCTGAAATGTTTCATTGATATATTGAATATTACAATATAATAAGAGCACAAAGTGACTAATTGTTTCAACATCTGTTATGTAATTTTATCACCTAGTTAAAGTAGTAACCCCAGGTTTGTGATTAAGTAGAAACCTACATATAATACTTTGTCATCTTGTAAAACCCCGATTCCTCATTAACTTTTCACTTAATGAATTTAACGTCTGTTGAGAATTTTTATGTTAATCAATTATTTCTTTAGGGGGTTGTAGATTAAAATATACATTTCTGATTTCCTCTTCGGTGATCATTTCTAAATAGCTGAAAGTCCAAAATTTTAAGTATCATACTTTATTGTAATTGAGAGAGTGCTAACCTTTGATTTTCTTTTGTGTTTTCAGCAAAATGGGAAGCCACACTTTTATGATAAGCCAATTGTTGAATCCTTTGAGGAAGCACCTCTTCACGTTATGGTTTTCACTTACATGGGATATGGAATTGGAACCCTCTTTGGCTATCTCAGAGACTTTTTGAGAAACTGGGGAATAGAAAAATGCAATGCAGCTGTAGAACGGGAAGAACAAAAAGTATGTATGCACATCTCCCTGGATCTTTGTCAATGCTATTCTTCTCTAAACTATTCTCAGAAGTGGTGACACATGTACAGATCCTAAAAAGGGTGAGGAGCTCAGGAACAACTCAGGGTAAATGCTATTTATTTTCACCCCTAGACCCCACCCCCTATGTGTTCACAGACTTGTTTTTACAAATATTTTTTGAGTGACCTAATATTTACCAGATATTGAACTAAGATTTTTTCATATATTACCATATTTAATTTATATAACAACCCCATGAGATAGATATTAAAATACCATTTTAGAGATTCATAATGTAAGAACAAGGCACATGGATGGGCCTATATACTCTGGTCTTCTAGTTGTAAGGTAAGTATTATTTAAATAGAAAAATATGCCTAAATGAAGTGTGAGATTTTTATTTCATGTAGATCAGGGATTCTCAACTTAGGTACTATTGATATTTTGGATTAGATCATTTTTTTGGTGTGGGAGGCTGCCCTGTGCATCACAGAATTTTTAAGAGCATCCCTGGCCTCTACCCAGTAGATGCCATTAGCTCTCTCCCACACACACTTGTGACAATTGAAAATGCCTCCAGACATTGCCAAATGTCTCATGGACTGCAAATCACTTTTGTTTTAGAAGCACTGATCTAAATATTTTCAATAGTTAACCTATAAAAGTCTATATCATCCTCTTTTCACATAGAGCTAACAGAAACGACCTGAAAAATATTCAGAGATATGCAAAGAACCTGCATTTTGTTAACATGATCTCCAAACTGGTTCAAATGATTTATGATGTTATGAATCTTTTTTTCCTAAAATTTGATTTGAAATACTATGAGTGTGGGCATTGATTATTTGACACGGTGGAGCCTTAAACACATCTAAGCAAAGATAAGTGAGACACAAATTTCAATGCAATGAGAGAACCTCAAATCCTATAACTTAGCAACAGTACCTACGGTAAGATAAACACTCTTTTCAGTAATACTTCCATGAACAAATCATGTGGGGCATTTCTTCTGGAATCGCTTCATCAAGTGTGTCAACTTCAGAAGAAAATTGGGCCCAGGTTTATTATTACAATTACCTCTACATTTAGCGAGTATATGAGTACATGCTCTATACCAGGTAATGGGTGCTAACACACATTAAAGACAGGTGTTGCCATCAGAGAATTTGAAGTCTGGTGTGCAAAAACATACTCATGAGCAAAACATTTGACAAAAAATGATGATGGGGAGGAGTGTGATATGGACAGCAGAAATCTGGGTTCTACGATTCCCTGAGGAAGTCAAGAAGGCATGATATTGGAGCTTGAATGGTTAGCAGGAATTTGCCTAGTGAGCAAGAGTACAAAGAATGACATTCTCAGAAAAGGGCACTGCCCATGCCAAAATATTCAGTAACTCATCAATCAAGTCAGATTCTCTTTGAGCATGCATTTTTGTGCCAAGCATAGTCCTACAATTGGGGATACAGGAATAACCAAGGCAGATATGGTTCTTACCTTCAGAGAGCTAACCGTAAAAAAGCAATTGTAATGGAAGTTGATAAGAGTTACCATAGAGGTAGTAGAGGATGTCAAGAGAGCTAAAAATGAGAAATATCTAACCCAAACTTGGTGGTCAGTGAAGGCTTATGGGAGGAAGAGAAAGTTAAATTGA
Source organism: Micronycteris hirsuta (assembly GCA_004026765.1). Taxonomy (NCBI): domain Eukaryota; kingdom Metazoa; phylum Chordata; class Mammalia; order Chiroptera; family Phyllostomidae; genus Micronycteris; species Micronycteris hirsuta. Next base: position 2,830 of record PVJI01021332.1, read on the forward strand.
GACTGGAAGATAGAAGAATAAGTAGTAAAGCAAAGGAGAAGGGAAAATCAGACTGACAGAGACTTCAGGAAGAAAAATGTGCACAATGGTCCAGAGGTAAGAGAAAGCATTGCACATTCAAAGAACTAAGGAATTCCAATGACTGAAGTGTTGTGAGAGTGGGAGTAGGTGGGGAGAAGATTGTTTGAGGGGCAAGTAGGGGCCAGACCATAATGAGTTTTTATAAGCCATGGATATTTGGTATAAGAACAATGGGGAGGCATTGAAGGGTTTTAGGCAGAAGAATGTAGATTTGCAGATTAGAAAGATCATGTTCACTATCCTATGAAAAACGGATTACAGGAAGATAATACAGAGACCAAAGAAACCAGTTAAGAGGCTGATGCAGAAATCCAGGTTAAAAAATATTCTAGATGAGAACTTGGGCTGGGATTGTGGTAGCAATAACTGGTGTGGCAATAAGAGATAAGACCAAAAAACATTTAAAAAGACAGGGATGACTGATGTGAATTGCGGAATTAGAGTGATGGACAGATTGAAGACCACACCTCGGCTTATGGCTTGTACAACTGAGAAGAAAGAAAGTGGTGCAATTCATTGAAATGGGAAATAGAGGACAATCCACTTGGACGGGCAAAGTGGTCAATTCATGTTTTAATCAGTTGAGTTTGAAGAATTGGCAGCTAGATATAGAGGTCCAAACCTCAGGAGAAAAGTCTCAGATGGATATTCTGGCATTTTCAGTATGTCTTGGCCATGTCAACATTAATCAGACCCACAGATACAGATGAGATCTCCCAGGGAAAGTCTATAGAGGAAAAAAAAAAAAAAAGAGGAATGGTGAGAAGAGAACAAGTAACTTCATAGAATTTAACAGATGTTTAGAGATGGAATTCCAGTTCTAGACTAAAAGCAAAGTGACAATAGAAAAACCTTATAATGGTTTAGGAAAGAGATAATTTGTGCTTGAACTGGGGAAGGAATAAATGGAAGAAAAAAGGGAGCCAATGATAGAGATATTTGGGAGATAAAAATCAACAAGTTTTGAAATAAGTATAGAAAATAAGATGGCAGGAAGAATGCCAAATTTCTGCTTTGCTCAGACATGAGTATGACAGTGGCACACCCATCGGAAAGAAATGGTCTTGTTTTGGCAAAAAGATGGTCAGAGACACAGTTTTGAGGATATAAAGATTTTTGAATGGTAAAGGATATCGAAGCAGTTCAATCAAACAGGAAACAATCCAGCAGGCTCCCAGAGCATAGGCAGGTTTCCCAGGTCCCAGCAGAGCTGATAAGGAAACTGGGAAATTGGGAGAAAGAAACACATTCTTCTCAGCCACTCTCACAAGGATCTCCATAGCCCCTCCCTGACACCAGCTGGTCTGTTCTCGAAATGCTTATCACCCATCTGCCTCCTCTCTGGGTAGAAGTAACATGCACAGTAAATCAGCACATTCCAGAATATTTGCTGGAACAAAGGGTCAGTCAAAATGTAAATTTCTCAGGTGTGGCATCTCTTGGCAGGCTTAGGCTTCAGATCTGCCATCTATTTTCTAACCTGTTTCAGTATTTTTGCTCTATCACCCCAGAGTGGCTAGTTGTTTTGGTTTTTCTAAAATATTTCTTACATTTCAAGCAGAACATATTTACATACACGCAAGTGGGTTCTCAGTGCAGCAGATGACTCTGAGATGGTTGAGGCCAGGAAGGTTATGGGGGAGAGTGAAGGGGCAAGATCGTGCAGGTGAACTGTATGCAGTCCCAGCAGAGGCCTCAGTGGATCCCAGAGGGAGCTCTGGAGGTGGGAGGGCCCTTCAGAAGCATTGAGGCAAGGGGGTTGATAGATGTGAACGGCCACCAGAGAGGGATTTGACCTTCATTAAGCTGTGAGCTTCAACACTCCCAGCACTGGGGCTGAAAGGAGTGCTTTAGTGCTGAACAGTGGGAGAGGTGCAGCGCACAGTAGCCTGTTCGTAACACCCCAGTAGCCTGTCTGTAACACCCGTCACTATTTGACACCCATCAAGTGCAAAAACCACTTGAACCACCTCTTGGGGGAAAGACATCATCACATCAATACATCAGTGTGTTGTATGTCTTTACAAAATAAATAATTTCCCACCCATTTGATCTCTGTGAAGTAGACAGCATCAGTCAATTAACTCACCTAAATAGATATTCCTTTTATATGCATCCTTTTTATTATTTTTCTTCCTTTTGAGCCCTTTGAGAGATTTAGAAGCTTTCAGAATAACAGGTGCTAATAAACTGCAATGGCTGCGATCATTTTATACTTTTTATGGAACTGGTTCACTAAATACTCTATCTCCAGTCTGGCCTTTATCCTTTTAATATTGCTATGAACTTCTGACACTATTCTTGCTCTGTGTTAATAAGCTATCGGAGGCACGTCTTGAAGTTTCTGGCTGGAAACATGGAATACGTTGCTTTTCAATGACCCCTGGTTCTTTTAGCAGAAATAAGCATTATTCTATTCTAAAAGCTGGTCACTGGGAGAACAGATTGTCCCATAAGACAAACCAGCCATGCACAAAATGACATCATGAAAGAAAGCATATCCACAAAGTGGTGGTGGACAAGAGTTATTATGTTTTTAAAAATATCATAAATGGATATTTTTTATTATACTCTTTGACTCTGTTCATTTTTAAATATTTTAATCTTATTTTTAATAAAGTTGTATATATTTAAGGTATACATGATATTTTTGTACACATAGTAAAATGTATATAAAATAGTCAAACTAATGGACATGTCCATCTCCCTTCCTTTTGCTTAATCAGATATAAGCATTTATTAATCCACTTTCTCTATTTTCTCTCTCACTGAGATGACTTCTGGCATACCAAAACCATCCATTTAAACTAAAGTGTTGCCCCAAATTTAGAATCTTTTTCCATTTTGATTTCTAGCCCCAACTCCCTAAACTGGTACCAAAACATGAAGGCTCTGATAAAAACTTTTTCTGAATTACTTGATTACTGATTCATTATTATAAACTAAGTGAAAAGAATAGAAAAATCAAAATCTGTTTTCAAGAGAGCACTAAAAACATCACAAGCCCAGGGCCCCTGGTACCTCCCATAGACTCCACCAGCAATCAGAAGACACTGGCAAGGAAAAAAACAGCACAGATACAAGGGGGGTTTTTTAGTTCTTTTTTTTTACTCCTCACCTGAGGATATGTTTTCATTGATTTTAGAGAGAGAGGAAGGGAGAGAGAGAAAGAGAGAAACCTCGATGTGAGAGAGAAACATCAATCAGTTGCTTCCAGTATGCACCCTGACAAGGGATTGAACCCACAAACCTAGGTATGTGCCCTGACCAGGAATCAAACCCACAACCTTTTGGTGCATGAGATGACAATCTAACCAACTGAACCACCCAGCCAGGGAGACACAAGTTTTAAATATGTTTGCTTAATTTCTCCTTTTAGCTCTTAATTATTGGGAAGCCGTATCTTTTTCTTAAAATCAAAGGCAACTTTAGAGTTGAATTATAATTTATTAAAGATGATAAATTACTCTAGATGAATTACTCTCAATTATGTAATGGCCCAACTTCTCAAAACCAAAAAGATGTTAGCAAATATAATCAAATAAATGTCAAGCATCATCAGAGATTTAAAGACTTCATGCGCAGTCACATTTCTCAGTTCTTATGGTTTATTAACAGGTTCATCAAGACTCATTCTAATGACAACAGACTGTTGTTATAAAACATCTTAATTGAAATTTTGTATTCACATTAGATCCAGATAGTCCTCAGTGCCCTGGCAAGTAAATCCCTTATTACTTGGGATTTCTGGCCTATCCTCAGAGATTTTTTACTTCCACATAAAAGAAAGAGGGTTCAGCAAGTTGTAGCTACAGCGGTTTTTAAGACCCATCTCCAAATGTTCACATGAATTAAAACTTACTGTTTTGCATCCTGATGCAACAGCCTGATTCTCCCAGAGACTTTCTTCTGAGTAATTGTTAAAGTATATTTTATTGATTATGCTATTACAGTTATCCCAATGCTTTTCTCCCTTTTCTCCCCCTCCTCCCTGCACCGCCCCCCACCCTCCAGTATTTCGCTGCCCCCACCCTTTAGTTCATGTCCATGGGTTGTACGTATAAGCTCTTTGGTTTCTCTATTTCCTATACTATTCTTAACCTTCCCCTGTCTATTTTGTGCTTTCCTATTATGCTTCTTATCCCCTGTACCTTTTCCGCCCATTCTCTCTCTCCCCCTCCCTGCTGATAACCCTCCATATGATCTCCATTTCTGTGATTCTGTTCCTGTTCTAGTTGTTTGCTTAGTTTGGTTTTGTTTTTAGGCTCAGTTGTTGATAGTTGTGAGTTTGTTGTCATTGTACTGTTCATAGTTTTTGATCTTCTTCTATTTCTTCGATAAGTCCCTTTAACCTTTCATGCAATAAGGGCTTGGTGATGATGAACTCCTTTAACTTTACCTTACCTGGGAAGCATATTCTCTGCCCTTCCATTCTAAATGATAGCTTTGCTGGATAGAGCAATCTTGGATGGAGGTCCTTGCCTTTCATGACTTGGAATACCTATTCCCAGCCCCTTCTTCCCTATAAAGTTTCTTTTGAAATATCAGCTGATAGTCTTATGGGAACTCCTTTATAGGTAACCATCTCCTTTTCTCTTGCTGCTTTTAAGATTCTCTCCTTATCTTTAATCTTAGATAATGTAATTATGATGTACCTTGGTGTATTCCTCCTTGGGTCCAATTTCTTTGGGACTATCTGAGCTTCCTGGACTTCCTGGAAGTCTATTTCTTCACCAGATTGGGAAAGTTTTCCTTCATTATGTTTTCAAATAAGTTTTCAATTTCTTGCTCTTCCTCTTTTCCTTCTGGCACTCCCATGATTCAGATGTTGGAACACTTAAAGTTGTCTCATTGTTTCCTAAGCGTGTCCTCATTTTTTTGCACTTGTTTTTCTTCATTCTGTTCTGGTCGGATGCTTATTTCTTCCTTTTGTTCCAAATCTTTGATTTGAATCCCAGTTTCCTTCCCTTCACCGTTTGTTCTCTGTATATTTTGCTTTATTTCGTTTTGTGTAGCCTTCATTTCTTCCTTCATTTTGCGGCCAAGCTCAATCAATTTTGTGAGCATCCTGATCACCAGTGTTTTGAACTCTGCATCAGATAGGTTATCTAGCTCCTGATCACTTTGTTCTTTTTATGGAGTTTTAATTTGTTCCTTCATTTGGGCCATATTTCTTTGTCTCTGCATGCCTGTTATGTATGAAGGGGCAGAGCCTTAGCTCTTTGCCAGGGTGGGGCAACCCTCTTTGCTTCCTTGTGGCACTGCCTATCGGGGAGGGGTCCAAGAGGGAACAATGCTGCTTGTTCCCCTCTCCTCTGGCTTTCAGTCAATTCTGCTCCTTCCCACAGGCAGATTGTACCCTTTCAGATGCTGATTTGCAAGTGGGTAGGTTTGTGTACATTCTAGGACCCTGTGGGCCCTTCCAATGAACTTTCCTGTGAGGCTGGGAATTTCTCTCACTACCACAACCCCCACAGATTTTTTACAGCTAGGAGTTTTGAGGCTTTAGTTCCCTATGCTGATACCTGGTTTTCCCAGTCGTTTCACTCCCCTGCTGTTCCTCCAGGCTTCTCTGTGCTTGAATGTGGAATTGCCTGTGCTGCCTCTCCACCCCGGCTGCCTTCTCACCCCTCCTACCAGTCTGGATGAATGTTTCTTTAATTCCTTGGTTGTTGGACTTCCATGCAAATGATTTTCTGGCAGTTCTGGTTGTTCTTTGTTTTTAAATTGGTTATTATCCTTCTTTTGGTTGTTCAAGGAAGTGGAGTGTTTCTGCCTACACCTCCATCTTGGCCAGATGCTCTCAGTAGAAACCCTCTTCTGAGTAATTTGAAGTACGGGGTCCATTAAGATCACTGGGTGTGAGATATGATTTTGTCTAAAACAAACAGACGGCCCAAGCACTGGTCTTCCTATTTAGATCTGGGTGGGTCCAAACTCAGAGCTCTTTATTGGTTCTTCTCTGGGAACCTAGCATGTTAGTAAGCAGCTTGTAGTATGGCAATATCAGAGCAGTGCTTCTTAGTCTTGGCTGCATATTGGAATCATTTGAGTTTTAAAAGCTGATAATATGTGGGCTTTATCTGCAGATATTCTGGTTTAATTGTTTTTTGGTGTATCCTGCTTGGTGGGGTTCATAAAAAGTTTCCCTGGTGATTCTCATGTGCAGCCCAAGTTAGAAACCAGTGTTATAGGGCAATGCTTCTCAGATTTTCCTGGGCATACAAATGGTCTACAGATCACGCAGATTTTCCTTTTATAGCTTTGGGATGGGGTCATGATTCTGCATCTCTAATAAGCTCCCAGGTGATTTCTCTAAAACCTAAGTGAGCATCACTGGGTAAAACCCTTTAATGCCTTCTCTTCTTACTCAGAGTAAGAGCCAGAGCTAGCCAAGGCCCTACAGAATGCAGTCCCCTCTTAATCTCCACTTTCATCTCCTCTACTCCTCGGCTCTCACTATGTCTCAACCATCGGGACCTCCTACTCTTCCTCAAAAAGAGCTCACCTACACCTCCCTCAGGGATTTATCATCCCTTCCCCTCTGCTTGGTATGGCCCCTCCTCAGCATGACTCTATATCACTTCCTTGATTTCAGTATCACTAAGAAGTTAATAACTTTAAATATAACAGGAATCACTGGCCAGTAAAATATTCAATCTCCCCAAATTTGGTTGCAAATACCTTCTGGCTGTTTCTAAAAAGCACATGCACCTTCACAAGGGATGAACTTTTTTCACAATTGAATCTAGTAGATCATGTCCCATAGGTCATCCAAACAACTCCAAAATCAAAGATCTAAAAATATTTTGTAAAATAAGACTATCAGTAAAAGTAAAATTAGAAGATCGCAGCTTCCCCACAGTGAATATTCAGTGATATATATATTTTTTCCTTTGCAAGAAGGAATCTGTGATAACAGGCAGGGTTGGTTGATTTTGATAAGGTAGAGCTTTGCTAATGTATACCAACTAGTCCTAAGCCAATGTGAGGAATGGGTGGTATATCACCAGCTCTAATAAAGAGCGTTTTCTCAAACTCATGTCTTTGTTTCCTTTTTTTATTACAGAAATAATGAGCAACAGCAGTCTCTTTGTGCATCCTTTCTGTCTTTTCCATGCACTTAATTACACATATGTTCATTTGCACTTACTCTGTCCTTTCCTTAACTTAAATAAGATCGTATACATATGTGTGACTTATGTTTTTTAACCTAACTATATGTCTGAAGATCTTTACATGCCAGTACAGAATTACATCATTCCTTTTAATAATTGCATGGTGGTGTTCCATAATATGGATGTGTGTTTATTTAGTATATGACCATATTTTTATTACTGCATATAATTATTCAATGAATAGCATATAGATTTATTTGAGGATAATGCCCAGAAGTGGCTTCCTGGTCCAAAGAATGTACATTTTAACTTTCGAGAGATGGACAAATTGCCTTTTAAAAAAATTTGCCTAGCTAGACTGATCAGCAGTACCTGAGAATTGTCGCTTCCTTTCTAGTACTCGATATGTTGACCTTATCCTGTATCAGCTTTTTTTTTTGCCAATCTGATAGGTGAACATATTTTTGTTCTTGTCTAATTTGCATTTCCTGATTAAGAATCAGACTTAGTTTCTTTTCATATGATTATTAGTCATTAGTTCCTCTTGAATTGCCTATTCATATTTTTTGCTCATATTTTATTAAATTAATTTTCTTACTGATATACAAGAATTCCTTCTACATGTCCTTCTACTAATAATTTGTCTGTTACATGTATTTTAAATATTTATCTAATTCTATTTCTTGGTTTTTAACTTTTTCTATGTTATATTTAGCTACACATACAGTTTTATTTTTTAAGTCATATGTATCATACATTTCATTTACAGTTTCTTTGTCATTGCTGTTATTTTGCTGTTATTGTTTTTCCTTTGGAGATGAGGAGTTAATCTTTTTTAGGAAGTCATTTTTAATCAACGTTATAACAAATTTTTCTATAATTTAATTCTGTACTCATGATTTCATATGTTTGTTTATATATTTAATCCACAAATCTATTTTGACTTTATTTATATTTGCTGTGTGAGGTAGGAGAACTATTTTTTAAAAGATTTTTAATTGTCTCAAGATCATTAATTAAATAGGTTTTTTAACCCACTGATTTGATCTATTTTTTAGGTAAGTGTATAAGTTTTAGGTAATTCTTAAAGATTTTTCTCTCTGTGTATACTTTAGAATTAGTTTATCAAATATTGGATTTTAAGAAAAAAATTATTTTAATTAACAATACATTAAACTTATAGGTTAACTTTGAAAATTTTGACATTTTAATAATATTAGTCTTTCCATTTAGAAAGATTTTATGTCTGTATTTGTCTATTTGTTATGTTTTATAATAACATTTTATAATTTTCTTTAAAGTTCTATCATTTCCCCTCTGATTACTATTTGGCTATGATTTTTTTTTATGGTAGTACTATTTGAATACTATCTTTTTTCCCTATCCTATATTCTAATTAGTTATTGATGGCATATAGGAAATCTATTGATATTTTCATATTAATTTCAAATTTTGCCACCCTTAATGAATTCTCTCCTTAGTTGTCACAGTTTCTCAGATACTTGAATTGCAATTTTTTTTTCTTGAATTCACAGAGTACTCTGTGAAAGTACTGGACATGAATTCTCATTGAATTTTCCAGGCACCTATGAAATAGGAATTATTATTCCCATTTAACACATTAAAAAATTGAACCCAAGGGGGCTAAGAGAAACTGGCCACAGGTTATCCAAATGTTAAGTGGCAGAGCCAGATTCACCCCCCTCTATGTTAGCCACACTCACTCGGACTCTGCACTGGAGAATCTGTCAGGCACTGTGTCTTTTAACATGTAACCGATCATCTTCACCACAGGTAGGCCTTATTGTCTCCACTTTATGAAGAAGAAATTAACATTAGAGAAGTTAATTGGCCTGTTCATGATCATATAGAGAATAAAAAATGAAGCTGGGTTCAGTCTCAAGTCTGTCTGCCTCCAAAACCCTGTACTCTATGTTGCCCTAAACCAACAAATCTCTTCTGCAGACTGAATATCCCTGGCACCTTCATCATATAACCCTTCGTCATAGGACAGGTTTCCTGTTAGAGTCATTCAAGCAGATACTTCCCCATCCTGGCTGCCCTTCTCTGGGCACAACTTGTCAAAGGGCCTTTTGAAATCTGATACCTCAGTCCTATTCTAGATGTATCTGACCAGCACAGATGGTCAACCTCATCTCACTTTTCTTGATTCCTCTGTTCTCAAGACCTTGAGTATGTTTATTGGTATAATAACATTGATTACATCAAGGGTTGACCATTCATGGTTTATGTGTACAATTTATTCCCCTAATTAGAGTATCAGCCTCTTGAGCGCTGAAATCATGTCCCATACCTGGAACTTAAGTGTTAGTGGATAGAGATGTTATTTGGAACTAGGTCCCACAGAAATAAGTTATTTTAAAAACAGCCATTTTCCTGGCTAGTCTCAAAGGCCCATTTAATTAAGATCAGTGTTCCAGTGGACAGGAGCTAACAGGATTCCCGATGGACAAACAAAATCTTCCTCTACTTTCAGGGGACAGAACTAGACCTGGGTAAACTCTGAGATGGTATTGCAATTTCTTATGTTTTCCTTGTGTGCTGTGAAGAACTATCAATTGTCCTTTAAATCTATTACAACAAACTTGTTAATTATGTTATTTGAGTCCTCGAAGGCTTAATTTTTGTTTACTCAAACTTAACAATTTCTGAGAAATGTGTATTACTGTCTTCTGTGATTGTGGATTTGTTAGGTTTTTTACTTATGTATTTCAATTTAACTGTCACATACTTAAAAGTCCATGGCTCTTATAGTTGTTGGTGGATTTTTTCTTTTATCATGCTTTCGTTTTGTACTTTATTTTGCCTGCCAGGTACATCTACTTTTTTGTGAACAGCCGTCTCTTCGTTTTTAGTCTTCATCATTTTCAGAAAATGTGTGTCTCACATAAGCAACACATAGCTAACACGTAAGCAACATATTATTTGTAAAACAAATGTGAAAGCTTCTGTATTTTAATAAGATGATATGTTATAAACAATTACTTACTTGAACCATATGAAATTGATGCTTGTATAAGCCAAAATGTCAAACATTGTCAAATCCCTATAGTTAAACCTAGTATTTTAATTACTCATGTGTTTAAACTTATTCCTGCTATCTTTATATTTGACATTCACATTTTCTGTTGTTTATTTATTTTTAATTTTAACTATTTCTCCTTTTGTACCTTTGGTACATTTGATTGAGTTTTCTTTTTCTGCATTTTTGTCCTTGTCACTGTTAGGAAGTTCTATATAATATTTCCCTGGCTATTTTTCATGATTCTCTTTGAATATTCAAAAAATATATTTAGAAGCTAGCTATCGTTATTCAGTAACTAGAGTCTCCCCCTACCAGGAGAACAATTTAATAAATTTTCACTTTTTTTCCCCACACACCCATTCTCCAGGTTGTCATTTATTAATTAATTTTTAGTTTCTGTTTCTTCATACAACATAAATAAAACTGCTCAGGCTAACCCACATTCTATCAGTGCCTCCATTCACTAATTTTCCTGGCATCTCTTGTCTTCCTCCTTAGTTGTTTCATTGTTTATTTTGTTGAGGGGCACACTCAATTATTATAGAAAAGTCCTATGGGAGTTAAACTCATGACTTCTTTTAGATATTGAACATTTTTATTTGGCTTCTCCTTTGATTGCTGGCTTGAGTGAGTACAAGATTTAAGTTTAAAATAACTTTCCCTCGTAATGTTTCCCCCAACTTTTATCTAAGTAAAGTCTGAAGCTATCTAATTCTTGTTCCATTGTATAGAAACTGTCTTTCCCTCTTTTCTGAATACTTTTGAGCTTTTTCCCTTAGTCTTTAGAGATCTGAGGTATTACAGGATTTATGATGATTTTGGTTTTCACTTATTTGTTCCATTCTTTCCTAATAGATCATTACATTTTCTTCCTCTTTGGAATTTTTCTCCTTCTCCTCCTTTTCCACCTCCTTCTTCTTCACCTTCTCCTCCTCTTCTTCTTTCTTCAATCTTGTAAGTCCTATTAGGTCTTCTGAATTTGTCTTTCATATCTCTTGACTTTTCCTTCCTATTTTCATTTCTCTGATTTTTCTCAATAATTCCTAAAAATTAGTCAGGTTATTACTCTAATTTATTGATTTGTTTTCCAGTTGTGTCAATTATATTTTTAAATATTTTATTTTTTTAAAGAATACATTGTTTTTTTGTGTCTCTATAAAGATGTCATACACATGTGTATACACATACATAAATAGTTCTTCTTTTTGCTCTATTGTCTTTTCCCTAGACATTAATTTTTCTGCCTATTGAATTTGGTGCCTCTTGCACTAGTTTTCCTTAAATAGTTATGACTTTGCTTTATGCTCATTTTTGTATTTAGAATTCTTATTTGCCCATGTGTTCACCTATCTTGAGTGACTTTAGAAAGAAATAGAATGAATTGCCAGGAACAATAGCTTGTATTCTTGCTGTGTGGGCTCCCCACATTGGGTCATTGCTCCTCTGTTCAGTTCTTGTTCCCCACCACAACGCCTTGTCCTGCTTCTTCCCTATTAACTCAGTACTAGGAGGACAGAGATCTAGCTTCCCAGTTATTCACCCTGAGTGTCAACTTCTTCCAGGTACTGACTTTTACAACTTGAAGCTCCCCTACAGGTAGCTTATGTTGACACCAGTCTTCTCTGAAAATGTTTTAGAGCTATGGTGTGCTATGGTTTTATTTCTCTACTGATCATATCTGATTTATTTTCTATATTTTATGATTTCAATATGTCTGTTTCTGGAATTTATAAATTTATTTTCTTTTTAAATTCATATTTTTGTCATTTCACAGGACTTTTAGATGAGTAGTGGAATACACATATAAGCACTGAGTCCATCATGTTTACTCAACCTCCCTTTAATTTTTAATAAGAAAAAGTAAATTTAGCCATTTTTCTTTGTGTTCTCATCCTTCAAAAGACTATTGATAATGTAGTTACCCTTTTTCAACAAAAAAGAAAGCACAAACATATTTTATTCTTTTTTTTAAAAGATTTTATTTATTTATTTTTAGAGAGAGGGGAAGGGAGAGAGAAAGCGAGGGAGAGAAACATCAATGTGTGGTTGCCTCTCATGTGGCCCCTACTGGGGACCTGGCCCGCAACCCAGGCTTGTGCCCTGACAGGGAATGGAACCGGGACCCTTTGGTTCCCAGCCCGCGCTCAATCCACTGAGCTACACCAGCCAGGGCCATATTTTATTCTTATTATGAGCGAGCTCAACCCTGGTAAGAGAAACAGTTATTTCCCAAAAGGAAATAATGATATAAAAGTAAATATTAGGTGAGAACAGAAGTGTCAATGTAGGAACAAATGAGTAACAGTGCTTGGTAATGATCCTTTCTCTCTCTACAAATCCATGATTCTATTTGCTATTGAATGGGCGTGTAGTTAAGTCAAATAAGAAGGAATATGTTTCCAAATTTCCTAATGTTTTTCTACAATGGGTCACGAATATGTCCTCTTTACTTCCTTATAAACACCTAGCCCTGCAGCATGATCTATTGAAAGGAGCATTGGTTTTAGAACAAAGTGCAATTCCCAATTTGTCCACTCGAATTTCTGCCTTTCCATTAATTATCTATAAAACTTGAATAGAAATACCTATCACACTTGGAAAATTATGAAGTGCCTTACAAACTTAAAGGTAGAAAAAGAAAAATTGTCATATTGCCAAAGAAATGAGCTATTTTCGTAGCTACATATTTAGGTTTTGCTGTTTGGCTGACACTTCTTGCACCTTACCACTAAAATGTTTGTGTCCTTATAGGCTGAGATGTACTCTCACATCTAGTCATTTGTGTCAGGAAGAAAAATAAAGAGTGAGTAGGTCAAATTACAAGTTAAATCTACAGATGGATAAATTTGTTGCAAAGCTGTTGCAATGTTATCCTATTGCAATGCTTGTTTTTGCAATATCTAGTCCAGTTTCATTTTCTGGTATACTTAAAATGCTGTGGGAGGCTTAACTGAGACTAGAGGACATTGACCTTTGCAAGGTGTTGATTGCTCCTGAAGAAATCTTTTAATGCTCAAAAGAATGGGGTGAGGTGACAACACACCTATACAGTGGTAGGAAGCCTCACAGGTAGAGAGGAAAAGGAGGAGGAGGTGCCAAAGGCGAAGCAGTTCCCTCGACCAGATTTTGAGTTTTAATCGGGTTTCCAAGCTCAGTTGTCCCTCTTGGGAGCATGTAGACTGCCAAGCTTGATTTTCAGATGTGGGCAGGTGCACATACAACCCACAAAGAAATGGCTCTCTGTGGGAAAAAAAGAAAAAGAAAAGAAAAGAAAGCTCATCCCTTTGACAGAGAAGCTTTAAGCACCTCATTAATAAATGTTCTTTTAAATGTAAAGATCATTCCCTAGCAGAAAGTTTTCTCTTATCTTGCAGAATTGGTTACAATACTTGTATTTTGCCCTCAGAGCATTTGTCCCAATTAAGAGCTAGCTTCTGGTTTCCTCATAGGTAGAAATTTTGGATCTCTGAGCCAGAAGTTAGAGAGGTTTGGCAGCATGGAGTATTTTCTCACCTTCCTTCCAGAGCCATGATGGTACATCTTTATAAGTTATCAATGATGGAAAGCCCCAAGTTGTTTTCTCAAGTCAAGGGCCAGTTCCTTATGGTGAATGGACACTCCTCCATAGTCCAGTGATCTCTTTGCCTTAATTTCCCATATTGCAGGTTATTTTTTGTCATTGCTAGTGTTTTAGAGGAAAGATTGGACAAGCTGGGGCAGATGCCAGCCTGAGGTTACCCTAAAGTGACGACTGAGAAAGTGGATGAAGTGGGAGGTTGACCTGAGTTCGTCACATTTCTAGATCTGTTTTCCTCACTTGACAAATGAATATTTGAACTCTATGATGTCCGTGACCCCTCTGCCCTGATATCTTATGCACCTTGTGGTTCCATGTCTGAAGTTAAATTTGTTTTAATTTTGAAGACATAATGTTTTGGTTCTTTTCTACCTAATACAAACCATTTTCCTTAATCAACTGTTATATTCTCTCCTAAAACAACTTTAATTTTATTTTGAGTAAAATGTCTCATAAAAATCTAAAAATTTCATTCAGAGTCCAGAAATATTACTTAAAGACCTACTTGTCTATTTTCTCTAGGTAGGATGAGTTTATATGATGTATTTCAAATAAGAAATTTAAAAATTAGAACTAGAAGCATACAGCACTTGGGGATGGATATAGCATAATCTGCAGGTCAGTAAACAGTCTGTAGAAAATGTTATTAAATCAAAGAGGAAATATTTTGGAAAAGGTTTTCCTGGAATTACACACAATTTCCTTTTCTCTCAAAAGTATGTCCAATCCCCTGTTGGAACATTAAAGAGTATAATTGATTACCATAACCTTGTAGATTTAAATCATAATAAAACCTATATCAAGATACTTAGCTATTTGAGAACAAATGCACTTGGTTTGACTTACAGAAATGACCATTATAGTAGCCCAACCACCCTTCAAATTCACAAGGTCACGGTTGCCCTAGTATGTAGTGATGAACAGCCTGTCTTATAATCAAAATTTTATAATCAAAAGCCAGAAATGATGCTATTGTCACTGAAAAAACAAAGGGTAAAGTGACAAAAAAAGATCATGGCTTGGATGCAGTCACCAGCCATTAAAACCTGCAGATTCTATATATTTCCTCTGGAATGGACCAGTCAGGAGATGACTGGCCCAACCAGCAGGGCCAGGTCTTCCACAAAACCTTTCCCCATGCTTCTCCTGTTCCCTCAGGAGATTAGCTCTATTTCATAAGGGAAAAGAGGACAAAGAGTTAAAAGAGGATGAGCATGAGGATGAGAAAGCTCATTCCCAATTATTCAGTGGCTCCCCATTACCTCCAGGGTAACATGTGAGTTCCTCATTTGGACACTTAAGACTCCCAATTTCTGTATGAGTTGACATTACAGACTCACCCACACCACAAGGAATAGCAAGGGATGGGATCAGAAAAGTAACAGGGAGCCAGACCAGGCAAGACTCTGCCTTTGACTCCTGGTGAGGTGGGAGCCATTATAGGTTCTGAGCAAAGAGTAACAATATCTGCCTCATGTGTTATCCAATTAATGGACAGTTGGTCCTGTCCAAAAGTCTACAGAGACATTTTGTCCATGCCAGATGTCCTTAACATTTGGTCCTGTCCAAAACATCCATGCCTAGAAAATGTCCCTCAGTTCAAACAGCCCATAACATTTATTTCTCCTTTCGATTTATTGGATTCATACATAAAAAAACCCTATCATGTTTTACTGGTCCAATAATTGTATTGTAGCTGTATTGCAAATAATAACCTTTCTCACCTCAGTAGCCTAGCTGGTAATGACACACAGGGTGAGGTAGATGGGTTGGTATAGACCAAATGTCTCCATGGACATTTAGTACCTGACCAAATGTCCTACAAGCATTTTATTCTTATTCATTCTTCTCAAATGCATCCTACATTTCCAGCCCAGAGACCCATTCACCCTGATGGAGTCCAAGCATCTCTGACAATAGCAATCACGTTCTACCTTTGATGTCCCTCCTACATAAAGCCACCTTGTTTCCTCCAGCAAGATGTGTCTCTCCCTCTAGCTCTAGTCTTACAAATGCCCAAAGTAGTTGGCTTAGGCCTAGGTTTTGCATTTTCTGCCTTGTATTAACTATAAGGAGTTAGATGACAACAATAGATATGTTTGCTTTGAGCCTCAGCAAAACTGCAAATCCTTCAGGCTTGGATTATATTTTATACAGCAAAACAATGCTATTATTTCAACTGTGAGAGAAGCCAGGTACCTCTACAAGGTCCTTGACTATATGACAGCCATATACCTGCCAACGATTTTGCCAACAGGTCCAAAGTTCAAATCGATCCACATTTCTAGATGCACAATGAGTGAGGATATTCATGTTTTAAAAAGTTAAGACACAGCCCGGCTGGTGTAGCTCAGTGGATTGAGCGCGGGCTGGGAACCAGAGGGTCCTGGTTCGATTCCCAGTCGGGGCACATGCCTGGGTTGCGGGCCAGGTCCCCGTGAGGGCCATGCGAGAGGCAACCATACATTGCTCTTTCTCCCTCCTTTCTCCTCTCTCTGAAAATTAAATAAATAAATCTTTAAAAAAAAAAAAGTTAAGACAAAATTATCACCCAACCTGTTTTTTTCCAACTAAATTGCTTTGGACATAAATACCTATTGTCACTCTTCAGATAAAATTTTGCAGGGATTCATTGCCTCCACCACACACTTTGGGGCTTGTTTATATTGCTCTGTCATCTTTGTTACCTTTAGTTGCTACATTTTTCTATTTTCCCCACTAAAATGTGAGTTCTTTGGGCATGAAATCCTCCCAGGTTACGTATGGACCCTACTTGTCCCCTTACCCACAAACCCTCCCTCAAAAACTGTTTGCAGATGGAATATTTGCATGGCTCTTTCAGGGCTTCTTCTAGTCTTCACTTACAAATGAGATACAAAAAGCAGTGGACAAAAGGTAAACTTCTGCTACCATTATACAGGACTTCGTGCCGCTATATCAAAACTTTGAGAATTTTTACACACGGAACCTTTACATGAGAATCAGGGACAACTGGAACCGGCCCATTTGCAGTGCCCCGGGGGCCCTGTTCGACGTGATGGAGAGGGTGTCGGATGACTACAACTGGACATTTAGGTGAGGCAGCCACCTTGGTTGAAAGAAAATCCTTTCAAGGAAATCCTGTTGTGAGTACCAGATTACAGATCTGAAAAACCAAAGCTTGGAAGCAACTGGTCTTCTATCATTCAGCCTTTTGCAAGCCCTCATATGCTAGTGGGGGAAGTCATAGTAATTATGCAGCCAAAGGTGGCTTGTTTATATTGCAATTTAAGTAAGACCCATATCAGAAAGTGTATGATACACAGAGATATCAAGGAAAAGCCCTTTTTAGCTTTATTGACAAAATATACCCTCCTGTTTCTTGCTGAAAGAGAAAGGGACAATCGTGGCTTTTTCTCATTTAGAAAGTTCTTGCTGGAATTTAAACCAGAGCACAGGTATTATGAAAGCAAGTACTCAAGGCAAATCAGGGCTAAATAATATTGCATGTCTGGGATACTTTTTTGTAATACTCAATCCAGCTTTTTTATGGGGATACTTTCTACTAAGGGTGTACCATTTTGTGGTGACAAATCTAAAAGAAATTATGTAATGTGTACTAGACCCAGGATCTCTTTGGGAGAGACTTTTTTGGGGCACTAGAATGATATTAAATGACAAAGCCCTGTGTGCTCACCTGTCCTGTCTGCAGGTTCACCGGAAGAATCATCAAAGATGTCATCAACATGGGCTCCTATAATTTCCTTGGCCTGGCAGCCAAGTACGATGAATCTATGAAGACAGTAAAGGATGTTTTAGAAGTATATGGCGTAGGTGTGGCCAGTACCAGACATGAAATGGGTACGTATGTTCATTTTGAAATTTTGTCTAGTTGGGTCTGAGATTCCATGTGGCTACTTCTCAAATCTGGACCATACCTAGACTGTGTGCCTCATAAACCTGTTATAAAACGCAAAAGGGAAAAGGTATGTGAAAATCTTTATGAAAATTTCAAACATTATGGTTTCACTGAATAGTTGATTAGTTTCAGATTTTAGTTATTCAGAATATTAAAAAAAATGTATCTTTCCTGACTGTTATTGTCTAAAATAGCAATTATTGTCTCTTTTACCTGGTACCTTCCTTTTTCTTTTTAAAAATAGCTTTATTAAGGTACAGTGATACTCAAAAAACTGTACTTATTTTATATATACAGTTTACTGAGTGTGCACATACGTAGACACCCATGAAACCATCACACAATCATGGTAATAAACATATTTATCACCTCAGAAGGTTTCTTCATGTTCCCCTTTTTGTGGAAAGAATACTTAGCATGAGATATAACCTTTTAACAAATTCTTAAGCTCACAATAAAGTACTATTAACTACAGGCACTACATTGTACAGAGGATATCAAGAACTTACTCACTTGCCTAACTGAAACTTTCTACCCATTAAAAAGTAACTTCTCATTTAGACTTGGCTCTTTCTACTGTGTTTCTGAATGATGTCCATCACTGATCTTGCATTTACATTTGTGTATTGCCTATCTCTGCTACTAAAGCATAAGCTTCTGAAGGAAAGAAGGGGCCTGTTGACAGTTGGATGAATGAATGAATGAATGAATGATGAATACCATAAGTAGGCAAGGTAGAACAAACTGCTTATTTCTTTCTTTGTTACCTAAAACTTTCTTTCTTATTCAGAGGAGGGAAATCAGAGAGATGAAAACTACTACTCCACTTCAGGGAGGAAGAGTGATGCATGCTTCTGCCTGTAGAGTTCTTTGCTATTCCTGGCACATGGTTCTCTTATATATCATCTGATCTATTCCTCACAAAAATCCTGTGCTGGGGTAGGCAGCATAGTTGGTGTTATTCCCATATTCTAGAGAAATAAACTAAGGATGATAGTGATTAAGTGATGGACCCATGATAGCTTATTAATCTACTTAATTCCCAGTGTAGCTCAGTGATTTCTACTATAGCAGTTTCCCATCCAGGATAATATATGCAGGGTCCCCCAGATCAGTTTCAGACCTAAGGATCATAAAGAAATATGCTAAAAAGAGATTTACTGTTAGTGAAAAATGAGTCACAACTTAGGTAGCCAAGTGTAATAAAAGTTACTTATATTTCTTAAAATATAAGGTGTAATTAGGTGTAATTATTTAGACCTGTGCAATAAATAACAACTCAAATTGAACAGACTAACTTTTTAATTCAAGTAACTAGTAAATACTTAGCTACAGCTCCAGAATGTATAAGTGGTTGCCCAAATTTTTTAAGAAAGACACCTTTCTTATCTTCATTTGAGACATGAGGGCTGGAGGTGTGAAAAACCGAATATGAAAAGAAGGTTCTACTTCAGTTAGAACTGGGTCGCCCATGATGCTCCATTTGGCAATGGGGCAGAGACTGAAAGAAGACCCCCAATCATAAGAGACATGGAGTCAGTAACATTTGGGGATGTTTCCTCTGGTGGTAGTGACACCTGACACCAGGACTGTTAACAAATGAGACAGAAACACATTCCTGAGTATGATGAACCCCGCCCCTCAACTTACTGAGACAGACCACTCCCCCATCACAGCCCACAGAAGCTGAAGAGCAGGAGCGTGACACAGGCAATGGTTTTCTTCCCGTGGAAGCCGCATGTGGAATACGGGTCCCTGATCCTGCAGGCTCAACAAACCCAGAGAACCAAGCAGAGGTGAAGCTCCTAAGTTAGGACTGCCTGCAGCCTCAGTTCTCTCCCTTCCTACTCACCCTTCTGAAAAGGTGGGCTTTTAATACTTACCTGTCTCATTGAGTTCTCCAGCTCAAGCTCTAGGAAGATTTTGCTGTTAGTGAAAAATGAGTCACATTTTTCAAGTGAATAGTGAGAAAGCCAAACAGAAGCCACCCACACTAATTGTAGGCAAATAAAAAAATAAAAACAAGGATATAAGCAATCCAAAATAAATAAGTAAATAGGGTGCATTTAAAATAATTCTGCACCATAAATACTAACCTGAACATAACATGCAAGAATTAGTAGCATAATCTTGAATGCCATTTATTTTAAGAAATATAAGTAACTTTTTTAAAATTATTTTATTTTATTTTATTTTTACTTTATTGTTGTTCAATTACAGTTGTCTGAAATATAAGTAACTTTTGAAAAACTTAAGTTATATGGTCTTAAGAAAATGTTTAATAGTGACAGTGGATTAACAATGAAAAATTGGGGCTACAGAGACTTAGTTTTTAGTAACCTAATAACTTCTTGAGGAACCAAAAGTAAAATTTAAGAGTGTTTAATCACTTAAAATACATCCAATAGCTTTAACAAATAGTTTCCAATGTCTCGGGGAGAAAAGAACACAGAAATTATATTACAAAGTAGGAAAATTAAGCAAAAATAAAGATCTAGAGGAAATATTTAAAACATAATAAAGGAATAGAAGACCACACATATTTTGACAAAAATAAATGTGTAACTAGAACATATTGAAAGAAAAGAACTAAGATTTGACCAAAAACCTAAATTTAACCATGTGCTATAATTAAACAAATACAATTAAATTAAAGTTATTCCAAAGGATAAGAGGAGAAAGATAGGTCCCAGTCAGGCCCCTGGTTCCCACCTTCCTTCTGCAACCACCACCAAAAGACCTCCGTGCCCAAGAGGGAGGTCAATTTAGTGGAAGGAGCCACAAAGGGGTCCAAGGGTAAGGTTGTTCACAAATCTGTACCTGGAAATGTTCACACTAGGCCCAAAATATACTGGAAACAATACATTTCTAGACAGATATTACAGAATTGCAAGTGCTATATTTACAAACCAAAATGATGTGTGCTGCTCATTTCAGGGTACAACTAAAAATAATGGAATTCAGAATTAAGGGAGGCTTTGACTCTCTTGTCAGTCAATATAACAATCCATAGGCTGGTAGCACTGGGAGGGCTGCGCATTTTTCATATTCTGAATATGAGGCAGAGTGAAATGGCAATTTGGAGTCATAACCAAGCACTTAAAATGGCTGACATTTTAAACTTGTATCTTCTGTACTCATGCTGTTTTTTGTTAGAACGATCCCTGATCTAGGCTGTCTTCTTCAAATTGTGTGTATGCCATGTGTGACATCCTTGGTAATTACAGGGTAGTTTATCCTAGTAACTTGGTTAATGTGCTGTGAAAGATTAGAAATTGTTGAAGGTTTTGTGTGTGTGTGTATGTGTGTGTGTGTAACACTGTGCTGTGAATTCATAAATTCTAGATTGAACACTTTATCAAAAGTTGAAGAGACTGATACTCGGTATTCCCTTTTTAAGGTGACTTGTCCCCCCATTTTTAGTTGGAAAGTTGCTAGAATAACTGTAGATTCTAAAACTACACAGATCTTTAGACTTTCAGCACTGGGATTGAGAAATGTATACAAATCGTTCATATGTCTGAGTATTAACATCTAATGATAATCAGTAATATCTCTATTATATAAGATATTGCCACATTGATCTTTGAATTTATCTGAAAGAACTATTTAATTTTTCTGTATATGGAAGATGTTTATTTGAATATATTGGTTTAAAGATGAAAGACATAGTGCAGCAACCCATGGGCAAAGTGTTAAATGCATAATTGCTTGTTTTTCTTGCATATGAATCAAGCTTAAGTAAATAAGAAGCTGAAACTTAAAAGCAAATAATCAACAGCGTAAATGTGTGGTGCAAATGGGAAAAAGAAGGAAAGCAGAACTTAAGCTTACATTATTAATTACTAAATATATTCACCCTAGAAAAATTATACAGAGAGCCTATAATGAAGATAGATATAACTCCTATATCCTCTATACATCAAGTAGCACAGCAGAGATATACATAGCTGTTTATTTATTTTTTTGTATGACTGGAAATTAGTAGGATAATGAATATGGGAGGCTCTAAAAATCATGGGCCTCAATTTAATATTTCACAAGCCGATTAGAAAAAAGGCAAGAAAATTTTTTAGAAAATGAAATAGTGATAGGAGATCACAAAGTACCTCTTAGTCCTTGAAAAATAAAGAAGAGAAGAAAATAAACAAAGACATCAAGGACATTAACAATGTAATTGTTGAGTTTAGTTTAATATTAACATTAAATGCTGAATCTTAAAACATATTGTCAGTATACTGCATCTTTTTAAATAATCACTGATTTTTCACTAACGTTTACTATATATTATGCCACAAAGAGAACCTCATAAAATTTCAAAAAGTGGAATCTACATAAGTCATTGGATTTTTGGATCAGAGTGTAATAAAGCTAAAAATTAATAACAAAATTAGAAACAAACACTTTTAAAAAATCAATTGAAGGATTTAAGAGGCCTTTCCTAAGAGGTCCTTGAATAAAAAAGGGAATAGCCCGGCTGGCGTAGCTCAGTGGATTGAGCGCGGGCTGGGAACCAGAGGGTCCCGGTTCGATTCCCAGTCGGGGCACATGCCTGGGTTGCCAATGAGGGCCATGTGAGAGGCAACCATACAATGCTCTTTCTCCCTCCCTTCTCTCTCTGAAAATAAATTAAAAAAATAATAATAAAAAAGGGAATAAAATTTACAGTTACATCATATTTAGAAACGAACAGCTATGGGGGGACCACACAGGATCTAGGTAGTTGTATACTCAGAGGAGCAGACATGTTCTTCAGCATGATCAATTAAGTCTAGTCCAGGGGTGTCCAAACTTTTGGCATCTCTGCGCCACACTGGAAGAAGAGTTGTCTTGGGCCACACATGAAATACATTGCAACATGTAATCACAAAAAAATCTCATGTTTTAAGTAAATTTATAATTTTATGTTGGGCCTTATTCACAGCCATCCTGGGCTGCATATGGCCCATGGGCTACAGAATCTAGTCAGTTAATTCAATAATAAGAATTTATAACATTGAAAGATCAAGAAAAAACATGTTATCTTGATATGTATTGCTAAAGCATTTATAAAATTCAATATATATTCCTTTAAAACTTTTAATAGAATAAAAATAGGGTATTCCTGAATGAAATAAAAAGTATCTACTTCAAACAAAAGAGATTGTATTGTGTTTTGCAATGAAACGCTAGAAGCTTTCACTTCAAAGTCAGGAAAAAGATGAAAATGTGCTTTTACCACCATTTTTAATAACCTTTGGAAGTATACTAAATAATATAATTATTCATTTATTTTTCATTTTAAGTCAACAAATGTTTATTAATGACTACCATGTGACAGAGTAAGAAGTATATGTGTAATAAAAGAAAAGGTAAACTAACCATTATTGGTAAATGATCTGACTGTTCACCTCTCTGTGAACAAGCTGTCATCTGTGAGAAGCACCGAGGACCTCTGACGGGGCTTTCCTTGGAGCCACTGTAGAGATGAGAGGGAACTGAGCAGGAGAGTTTTAGTCCAATTTCTTCTACTTTCCATAGGTAAATAACAAAACATTTACTAGAAATAATAAATATTCAGTAAAGAATTAAATGAAGACTTCCATTAAAAAATAGCAAACACCTTGGTAATAAAATTATTTTGAAAATATTTAGGATCTATTTGAAGCAAACTCTAAAACTTTATTTAAAAAACTTAAAAGAGCCCTGGCTGGTGTAGCTCAGTGGACTGAGCGCGGGCTGGGAACCAAAGGGTCCCGGTTTGATTCCCAATCAGGGCACATGCCTGGGTTGCAGGCCAGGTCCCCATGAGGGCCATGTGAGAGGCAACCATACATTGTTCTTTCTCTCTCTCTGTCTCCCTCCCTTCCCCTCTCTCTAAAAATAAATAAAAATAAATTCTTTAAAAAAAAAAAAAACTTAAAATGTTGAAACAGAAACACAGAGAGATACCATATCCTCTGAAGGAAAAGACTTGGTATTGTAATTCTATCATTATTTCCCCAAATAAATATGTAAATGGAATACAATTCCAATGACTCAAATGGACAGGGTAGGGGGTAGTCTAAACTGAAACTCTAGAGACAGACACAACCTCCTATTTGTATATAGTAAGAACAATATTTCAGATCAGTTGGAACATGATCATAATTAATATTGTGAGAACCTGATGATCATACAGGAGATAGGTTAGATTTCTACCTCACATTTTACCTCTAGGTAAATTATAGTTAGGTAAATTGCAAATGTATTTGGAATTGAAATTTAAAAAAAACAAAAGCAACCACCACCAGAAATAATTATGTAAATAAAATTGAAATTGAATGAATGAACGAACTGATGAATGAATGAACAAATGAGCAGAATAAAGCTACTGGGACAATTCAAATGCAAAACGTATGTGTGTGTGTTCCTTGTAAATGCCCGGCTAGAAATGTCAGACCGTGCTCCCTTGATGCCAGCAACACCTCTTTCTTAGCCTGCTTGAATTGCTGTGACAAGACACCACCAACAGGGTTTATCAATGATGGAAATTCACAGTTCTGGAGGCTGAAAATCCAAGTCAAGTTTCCAGCACGGTCGGGGGCAGGCCCTTTGCTTTCTCTCTTTCTTTTTTTTTTTTTTTTTTTTTTTTGGTATCTTGTTAATCTCTGAATTTTTTTGGTTATTTATTTATT